>NQII01009689.1:0-46001 GCA_002778355.1 Clitarchus hookeri | reverse complement strand
CCGTAATAGTTTCTTTGGTTGTACTTAGAAATAATATTTTCTGGAAAACTCCATGTAATATTTTAAATTGATAATGTATTATCTCTGTTAACTATGATTTATTTGTTCGATTATTATTATCCTTTTGCGAATAAAAAAGCCAGTTTTTAAATCTTCCTAAAATAAATACAGATAACAGAAGAAATGTAACTTTTTTTTTATGTTCTCTCTGTTGCATGATAATCCCATTCCCTATATAAAGTAAAATTATTTACTGCAAGGCAGAGCTGGTTAATATTTGAGACGAGATAACTATGTTAAATTTATTCACACTTATAAATACATAAATGATGTTAGCCATATGAAGAAAAGTACTTTTTACACTAATAAAAAATTTTTTTTGTCGTATTTCCATAATGTTTTACCATGCATAACAGTGTAATTCAGACTGTACAAACACAAAGACGATATTTTGTAGTGAATTTTTTATTTTTTTTTTTAAATTATGTATATGTATTATGCACCCAAGTTCTGGAAATATACAAATACAATACACCAACTAAATCATTTCCTCCTGTAGTTTTAAAATTAGTGTATATTCTCACAAACACGACGTATGAATCGAAAAACAATTTTCATCTTTGTGAAAATTAAACTTTAACCATTTTTATGATAATTATATTTCACAACGCAGATAATAATATTCGCTGGCACAAATAAGTAACGGCTCAAAGTGGATTTAATTCTGTATTTGTGTATATTGTGTGCACAAGTGATTAGAGGTTCAATTATCTGCAATGCCTGGAATGGCCATGTGAGTACATTGGTGTTTCTCACACGATCAGAGCGGTGCTGTCATAAGACGTGTGTATGGTGTCAGACAACACAGACAGGTAATTAGCGTGTAAAGTGTTATTTCTACCGTATAATTTTTCGTCATGAGCTTCGTTAAATATAAGCAATTTTAAATAAATGAAAATCAAAAAACATAAAAAAATCATATATTTTAATTTCTTTCTAGTTGTATAAATTTCGTATGTGTTCACATATGCCTTTGCTTTAATTATTAAAACACAAATGTTTTACTTTTCTTAATCTCGATCTTACCAGGTTCAATATCTTGTAACTAATGTTGGGTTCAGTGCAACATAAATCTGCACCAATATTCTGGTGGAACGAGACACGCTATCCAGATCTGTCCACGTAAATACAGTTTGCAAACATTTTCCATACATAATAAATACATAAATATAAAGCAATTATATAATAGAATTATACGATAACAATGCCAATAAAAAACAATTAAAAAAATTTTATATTATGCATAGGTTGATCGTTTCTTAAATTTATTTTAATCCTTTTGTCATTCATATCTGTGAAAGAATTTTTTTCGTAATTTTTACATACCTGTCTAGTAACAAATTTAAAATTATCGCATACGATTGAAAATAATTTTAAGATAATTAGTATCCACAGTTTTGGAACTTTATTCTTTAAATATTTAACATTATTATTTGTTTTAAAATTGGGCACTAGCTATTTCAATTAAGAAGCATAAAACCAATACTGTTCTTAACTTTTATAAATTATTGCAAGAAAAAAATTAAAAAATGCAGCAAATTTATTTACATAAAAATTACTAAAATTCTAAATAGACAAATTTATTAATTTAATAGGTAAAAATATTAGTTTCTCGTTTGCAGTACTATTTTTTTTCTAACTGGTATGTAATAATGAGAAACTCAACATTTATGTGAATTTAATTTCCATGTATTAAAAACAATACTTATATATATGGCCAGTGACTTTTCGCGTAAAAATCGGAGCACAGAGTAGACTTCAATACTACATTCACACCTCAGCTATTGTTACACATCTATTGACTCGTGGTGTAATGTCCGTCTTTGACCAAGCCCCTCAGGGGTTATTCACTGAGACACTGAACCTTTGTGATTCGTGCGCAAACGGTAAACATAGGCTGGAACATTTTTTAGCCAATCAAAGAAGTTGGATGACCCTATAATGCTTTAGTCTGTATCTTGTCTCGAAATATTTTCGTGAAATATCACTACCACTACTAATATACAAATAACCATTTACAGAAACATTTTAAAATTTATATTAATGTTAGAAGTAAACATATTAATGAATATACAACTCCTAATAATTTACAGTTCTTAAATTTAAAATCAATACAATAATTTAGAACAGAACTGACATTGTAAAAAATGCGAAAATACCAAAAAATTTAATTTTTTATGAATCGTCAATACACAAGAGATAACCTTTTGCATATATAAGATAATACTATTTGGAATATGACAAAAAATTTTGAAGTAAATATGGGTACATTGATAAAATACTATGTAAGTGGGTAAAATATGGCTGTAGAGATATTACAATAGTCACATAATTTTTCTTCTTAATACAATAATGTTTAATAAAGATTCTAATTATGGTGATGAAATGGAGGTGAATGCAGGGGAAAATATAAATGTACAACATAATATAATATATTCTACAATGAAGCCATATCAAGGAACGCCTCTAAAATCTAATCAATATGCCAAAAATATATAACTATATGGTATTGTGTAATTGTTGTAAATATGCATGAAGAAGGAAACATCCTAACAAGTAATAAACTCATTGAAAAGCCTCATTAATTAGCAGATAATTATATTGTTTAAATTATTTATACAATTTTGAAACACGCAGAAAATAAGCAAATTAAATATAAATAAATTTTTTTTCACATGGTTAAATATATAATTTTACATACAATTGGTGGATTCACACAACTAGTAATATTATGTATTAAGTATAAATTCTGAAATAAAAACATTTTGATCTAACTCAGGATCAGTTTCTATAGTCTTGGTTCACGAATATTAAGTTATTGTAATAGAGTGCACAATAACATTTGTTAAACGTCGTTTGTTAAGTAATGATTTTTGATTTTGTCTTTCCTTCTTTTATTAAATACTAATCCTTGGATTTTGCAAAATGGTACAGTTAAAAGATTCAACCCCCATATTTTTCATTAAAAAATGAACACAAATACTGTATTATAAAGTAGATACAGTTATATATTCACGATTCTTCCATAAAGTGTGACGTGAACAAATGTCACCAAACAAAGTCGTTATATAAATGCGTGACAATTTTACGTAATTTAGCATAGTGTCACAAAACCTAGTGGTGAAATTTTCTACACCATCTAAAACATATTTTAATGGTTTTGTTTAATCGGTGCACAGTATCGCTATAAAAAATTAAGTGCTCTAAAAATTCACATCAAAATTTTTATGCAAGAGGGGTACGATATTATTACTGAATGTTACCAAAATTGCAATAACAACATACGTCTGCAAACATATTTCTGAAGTTCTCATACTGTTAAGGGTGATAAACAAAAAAATTTTTTTTTTATATAATTCTAGTCTACAAATAATTTTTCAACTCGTAACATTTTCCTCAAATAAAAAGTAATACTTTTTTTGTAAATTTTGAATCATTTGATGTGAAATACAAAATCCTTTCATCTTTAAGCAGCCGTTATAGAAAATACTATCTTACTTCTTGCGCTATCACGTGGCACAAATGTAATCACAATTAACAATTAATATATTAAAAAATTTAATTTTATTATTTGCAACCAATTAGGATATTTATATTTTTTATATAAGTCATATGGCTTGTTATTTGTAGATGACACATTTGACACACAAAATGCAATAGAATTAATTTACCTTAGTAAATTTCATCACCGGGTAACTTAGTTTATGTTTTTACGGTTACAACAAAACAGAAGGATTTTGTATTTCACATGAAATTATTCAGAAAACATTAAGTGCAATATTTTTATTCTAGGAAAATGCCATCACATAAAATGCGTACGAGTTCAACGATGTTTTGTACAAATATAATATTATTAATTTTGTGGGATTCGGTACCCTTAACAAAATCTAAACCAACTGATTTTCTATGAAACACTTGACGATATTTTCGCAATTAACATTGAACACATTACAAGGAATTATCAAGAGAAGCCAACTCGTAACTTGCTGGTCTGAGGAATTTTTTGCCCTCGCATTAGAGAACAACGAATCTATTTTGCTCATTTCAGGTCTCGATCGGGCAATTTTTAAATTTTTTGTATATTTGATTTAATGTGGTTTTGTCTAAATAAAATAACTGTAGGAAGTGTTTTTTGAAGTGAAACGAGTCATTCTGTCGATAACATGGTAGCCTCAGGCGCCGACCGCGACCTCTGCCTGTGACGTCAGCCGAGTTGGCAGATAGCTCCTGGCTCCTGCTGCTTGAATACTGTCCCCGAACACCCGTATTACAACTACATCCAGTACTGTATTTTATGAGAATACATTTCCCTTCAATTGCTAGCTGGTCTAAACAGGTACTCGGAATTTTGGTAGGATTGTTGTGTTGTTAGATAAAAGACAATGTATAATGATGTATAATGCCCCATGCTCATTCATAACAGAATAGTCGGACACAAAATAAATTCCCAGACTGAAATCTGAAAAGACGAGGGATTGTTGAGAGTGGTTCTTCACCTGTCACGTCACATGAGGAACTATTGTGAAGGGTGACTTTGTTCCCATTAATTACTTTCCTCACTAACATGATCTAATATATATCTCTGAAAAAAATAGCGGCAGTGGTAACGGATTGAGTGAGGGTAAATAATTGGACAGGATATAATTAAGTGAAGGGAATACAGAGTAATAACACAATGAAGTTCAAGATAAATTGATTGGGGGAGGGAAAGGAATCACATTGAGAAGGGTTAGAAACGCGGAATAGGTGGGTTGGGAAGGAGGTGGGTGGAGCGATGGGGTTAGTAAATGGTGACAAAAAGAGGATGGGAGTGGTTGAGTTTGATGTGAAACCAATAAAATATGTTATTGATAAAGGGGAGAATTTTGGACAACTAAACAGCCAATACGAATTGGCAGTGAGTGTGAATCTCTAGGAGAGCCAATGCATGGCTTAGTGGAGAGTAAGGAATGCGACGTAAATACATTGGAATGTTAGAAGGGAGCCAATAATAATATGTGGTAGTTGTTTTGAAGGGAGTGGGTGTATTCCACGCCATATATTTTAAGAACCGCGGACGTCCTGCATGTCTTAAATAATATTCCAGATATTTTTCATTTTTTAAATTTTGCATTTTTCAGAAAAATTTAAATTTTTTTTGGAAATTTGTTAGACATTTTTGAGACTATTTGATTGCCATTGGTTAACGATCACCCAAGGTCATGGACACGAGATCAAGGTTGCAAGCGCAGTGCCAAAGTGACAGTCACCCAGATCCATGATGGATACCTGCCAATGTTATAGACTCTAATTTTCAATCGTCACCACCATCCCCTTGTTACCTAACACCAAACCATAGTTCTTATTAGGGTATCTCGTAGCCTTAGAGAGCTATTGATGAGTCCTCAAACACACGTTTTACGCATTTTCCTCGTCTTCGGTGTAGAATAAAAAAAAATTTAAAATTAATTTTTCCTTTTTTTGTATAAATTTGTTCATGATTAAAGTGGCTAATAAGCTGTTCAGCAGTCCTTTTAAAAACATTTTACTACTTTTCCTCCTCTAAGAAATTGAATTTCAAAGAATTCTTAAAACCAATTTTACCTTTTTTTAAAGCTGACGTGTTAGCATAGGCCTATAAATATATAATCGGTTTGTGAGCTTGTGACAAGTCCTCGGAAAAACGTTTTACCACTTGTCATTATTTAAGGGGCTGCATTTTGGAAAATCTTTCCTTAGTGGGTGCATGCACCCCGGAAGGGGAAGCCAATTCTTAATTTTCATATTTGTGTGTCCAGCAGTTTGGGCTGCGCATTTATGAGCGGGTCAGTCACTTATTCGGAAACTTCATTTCGTACATAGGGTTTACCTGTAAATAGCACTTGATAGCCATTGTTTTCACCATAGTAAAGGTGGGGTTTGTTTATAAATACATACAAAAGTTAATATTAGTTTTTTAATGGAGACCTCCATCCCTTATAGATCTTAGCTAAACCAACATATTTAGAATATTTGGAACAATGTTTTTTTTCTGTCTGTAGTTCCCAAAAAAGAAAAATTAACAATTTAATATATTTAAGAATTAGTTTGATGTGATTGAAATAAAGAGATTTTTTCATCTTCTTTATTTCTCAATAAATATTTAGAGCATAGGCTGAGGACGAGACGATTTAGACTGACAATGTAGTGGAAAACTACTTTCTGTTAGCAACTTAAATCATCTACATAAAATTTTAATGTGTCATTTTCCCCCTAGAAATCTAAAATTTTTAAAGAAAATTTAAACCTCATGTTTCAATTAAAATTTAATGAATTTGGTAATAAGAGAGTCGTCATAAATATTTCAATGTGATTTTCCCGTACATCAATTTTAACTTTTGAAACAAAATTGAAAAGTAAATAATACAATCTTTAATATGATGTACTGTTAAAATAAAAAAATGGTTTTAATCTGTAGAATAGTTCCCGAGAAATGACATCTATGTAAATATTAAATTGGCCGCAATTTTTAAAGTAAGCATTACACCTAGTCGAAAACTATAAAAGTCAGATTTGCCATTAAAATATTCATATAAATAAAGTAGACGTTTTCTTTCCAATACTCGTATTATTGGCTAATGTTGAGTAAAGTAATATTATGTGTAACGAGTTTTGTGAAATTTGGTTATCGAGTTCCATATTTTATCATTGTTGAATTAACAGGGTTAGGTGGACGCCAACTTGAATGCGCAAATGTTTCCAGTGCATCATGTTTGCAGCAGGGTAAGGATATCCCCTAAGATGGCCCTGAGAACACCCCTTCTCATCGCTGCATGCATCACCCAAAACTCCAACTGAACAATCAGAACAAACATGATACAATTTATAGGAAATGCAACGTCATACAAGTCACCGGGTAGGGAGAATTGTGATTCGAAAGACTTAAAAAAAAAATCCTTTCTTCTTCATTTAAGAAAAATATTTTTTTCTCCGTTGCTATTTTCTAAAATTTTACACTTATTCCCTAAGACTAATTATCAAGTTTGTTAAAACGAATTACCCACACAATTGCTTACTTATATTCATAACAAAAACTTTCGAATTGTTCCATACGAAACATTTAAAAAACGTTCATAATATTATTGGTTAAAAGAAACCCAAGATACATTTTACATTTGAAAAATATGGGATTGTTTTAGAACATTATTGTAAAACATTGCTTGCTCAATTGTAATACCTTATTTGGTTTTCATAATCTCATGTACAAGTTCACCAACAGTTCCCCCCAAACTGTAAAATCTCCCTGGAATGTTCCATCATCTGACTGAAACCCCACTATGCACAAGGAAATTTTGAGAAGTATGTACGAACCATGCACGACACGAAAATAATTGGTTAAACCACAAGAACTTCTATTAATATTGTAATACATTTTATTTATAAAAAAATAGGTTTCTTATTTTTGTAACAAATTTAAATATATGCACACAACTACGTTATAGGTAATTACATACATCAATACTGTCAGAAAAGCTGTGATCAGCGATTAAAATTTTATATTCAAGAAAATCTAGAACATTTTTGAAAAGAAAATATTGAAAGAAAACGAGACATTCAAGATGTTGAAATGGAAAATGGCCGTGGTTATGTGGTGTTTATAATGTTTTACAGCATTCGATCAATTATATACAATGAAATTTGAAGGCAATTTGGAGAAAACTTTGATCGTGTGAAAGGGCATTTTGTTCTTGCAGGCAAACTGACCATACTCAACATTTTGAAAAGTGCACGCTGTTGCAAATGGCACAAGAAAAAAATGAAAATCACTCTTTTATACAGTCTATGAGTCAAGGAAATCTCAGGTAGGTTATTTTTTTAAGTGAATCCAATTGTTCGTTTTTATTCCTAGCTACTTCTATTATAAAAAAATTAATATAGTTTTGAAAGAATGCCGGTTTCTCGTGAAAATTCTAGGACGTGGAATATTAATTATATATTATGATTCGAAGCTCATAGTTATTTTTTTTTAAAGAATGTTACAGTGATTTTAGTTCTGTCGAAATGTAAAATTTTTTTTTTACTACAGTTGTTAAATTTTACCAAATTCTACTTTAAATTTGGTTTTCTGCCCAACTTAGATACGTGTTTATATTATTCGGAATAATCGTGCTCTTTTCTGGAACGAATTACCACTTAAATATAAACAAACTGCATTTGACTATTCCTTATTGTAGATTAGCGACTTGAAAAGATAAGGGCTACATTATGGAATGAGGTAGTTGGTAGTGAACACTGTGTCTTAGACAATCTTATGGTCTTTTCTTTAATTATGAATAGAGGACACATTGTCAATTGCATTTTTTATTTTTAACGATATATTGGTTTTGATACTAATAAGGTGTTCCAAGAAGGGATGAAGCTCATCATCTTCATGTGTTTTATTTACAAATGTGTTTATCGTCCATGTATTTGAACTGTTGAATTTCTCTTCGCTGTCGGCAGTTTGAAATTTTTAAAATTCATATATGTGTGTTTATACTAACTTTTGTCACCATAAATCCCCAGCAGCAATTTTTAGTCTGACCAATTTTGGCTCAACTTCTTTGCCTAGTTTGGGCAAATTTGGAAAAATTACGTTAGCTACACATCAGAATGACACTTGTTCATGCGTTGGCCCAAGTTCGTTTTATTAGTTGCATAAAATAAATGTCCTGCCAGTTGCCATTCAATGACATTTTACAACATTAGTAATAAGTTTGCAAGATGATTTATTATAGAATGTTTACAGTTTCTATACAATTTTGGAAACACACCATTAGAAAAATCACCCCAAGGGTGATACGCTCACATGTGTTATTAAATAACGGGTTTACCACAAACATTTGACTCTGTAACACATTTTAAAATATAATATATTGATTAAGTAAAACTGTAATATATCAATATTCAAAAAATTATAATATTTATTTCGTATTCAATATGAATTAAAGACAGTAAAAGCCGTGACGTGTTTGCAATGTATTAAATTGTTCAGAGTTTAAATTTCATTTTAACATCGTTTTTGGTGTGCTATTTACAAATAAAATATTTCGTATTGAAATTTTTACGTTTTAAGGTATCACTGATGCAAACATATTTCCATTCTTACTATTAAAAATGTCAGTGTAAAATATGTCACATCTGTTTATTTATCACAACTTTGTAACAAGAAGTGACTGATGTAACTAATGAGCCTGCTTTCTTTTACGTATACCCAAATAATTTTAATGGAATCCTTAAAAGGTTAGATGGTAGCAAGGCCTTGTCTCGTTGACAGTTTTAACATTATAGATGGAACCAGAAACATATGCAACAGTTGTGAGACAATTACTGATTCACGCGAGACTTACCCAAGATTTAAACCCAGAAAACCACTTACAATAAGCTAGAGTGCAACCATCTACATTACGGAGGTAGATTTCGCATCATCAACTTCGTATGTAATCAGTATAATGTTTGGTAGATAAGGACTACAAATCTGAAATACTGACGGAGCCGTCATTTTAAATGTAAGTGCCTGAGATACTTAAATAATGCGAAGTTAAGTTTACGTGAAATACCGTTTCCCTACTTGTGCGAAGAATTTGGTGTAACTCTGTTCAATGGTCCCCGAGAAATGGCATAAAACTTTAATTTTTTCATGTGATAATTTTCATGAATGGCGCAGAAAAAGGTTATGTATTAAAACTTTTTATGTTTTCTTTAACCACTACCAGCATTTAAATTTCTGGTTGGAAATATTTGAAACATGTGACATACTAAGTTATTGTTTCACGGCTGTATTTTTTGTAAATATATGACTAACCTTTTACCTCTTAATTAAAAATGTTGATAGACTACAAATTATACCTTGTCACATAAAATAGTTGCAAAAAATATAATTTTTACCCTACCCATATAAGACATAAAAGTTTAATTTTAAATGTGGTGCCATCTTCTAAATTGGCGAAGAAAAGTTTTCATGTAGAATTTAATTTTATGCTTGAATAGATACTGCCTGAATAAAATTTGAGTTGAAATTGTTTGTATGGTTTTGTAAATATACCATACTTAACTTAAATTTTAATATTGTTGCCATTTTGAAAATAGTTTTGTGACTTACAAAGAGTATATTACATTTTTTTTTGGTCTATCATAGTACCTTATGGTTTGCATAATTTTCCCGGGATTGAAAGTTAATTTCTGAAAATTTAATGAAAAAATTGTATTTTCATGTTGCACTATTTTAAATAAAGAATGGCGCATAAAAGAGGCTATATGTAGAAAAGTTAAATGGTTGCAATTAAATCTGTTAACATAAAAAGTAAAGCGGAAATTGGATACACAGCTGCGCAATTATTTTTTACCGGTATTTGAATAACATATACTAAATTAAATATAGAAAACCGAGTCTTAACGAATATAAGAAATATTACACTGAGATTTTAACACATAATTCCTAATAATTTGGATTAAAATTATCTGATCTGAATCGCTGTAATTAAGTAAAACTTATTTATTCCCCACTAAGGAAATAAGAAAAACTGGATTTATTGCGTTAACATGAGTCAGTGATTCAAAATTCTCATTCTTAAATAAAATTCACTCCCGTGTTGATCAAAATAAAACAAGTGAATTCATAAATAGGTTGCTGATTATTCCAGTTACTGCTAACAAGGACCTAGTTGTATGTAGGACATTCTGACACTTGTTGAGGCATCTCCATGCAGTACGCTATAGGTGTGTGCCCTTTGTCAATTTAGATAATATGAGGAGCTGACTGAATATAGGCCTAAGTGAGGAGTTGAGAGCCCTATGAGCAGATTATAACATCAGCACTATTAAAAACCTTCTCCAGGTCAAAGCACTTTTTTCAAACACTATACATGAACATTCTTTTGGGCTCAGTAAGAGATGATTTTGCAAAAGGAGCACTGAAACCGTGTTGTAAAATACACGCAGTAGAACCGTGACACGATATATTTTTGGAACTCCAAAGCTCGATACATTCCCTCGCACCGCCGTTAAAAATAACTGCTTGCGTGAAAGCAAAACAAACATGCGAACTCATTCAAGAGACGCAGTACAGCTTAATATTTTTTGGGTCGATGGGGACAAATTATCACAATTTTGTCGGTGGAATCAGCACTTTCTCGGCTGGACACAACGGAAAGCAAACGTCGTTAAGTCTTCTACTATCGATTTTCTAATAAATAAGACATAGAAATATTCATGTTACGCGCCAAATTGCTCACGGCGAATGACGNGCACACGCCGAGCACAAGGAGTTGCTTCAGCAGAGACGTGCAGAGTTTGTACTTGGCAAGTCACCCTCGGCATATTTCAGCTCTGTGTCATTGGTAAGCTACAGTTGTGCAGATTGTGTTTAAAGGTAATCAAGTTTATTCAAACTGTAATTGTATATGGAGGAGCTTGTATACTAAACACTCTAATTAGTAATATCAATCAGTGGAATAACATTTACTGAAAGTCAGTCGATAAGCTCGTGCCGACTTGCAAATCAAGGAAATTAACTGGGAACAAGCGACTTGTATGACAGAATTCTAGACATTCTGCGGGGATCACGAAAAAATCAGAGAAATTCAGCCATCAAATGAATAAGTTATCAGGCACTGATTATCAGTCCCTCAGTTTTCACTGTGTTAGCTTAATTCTCACTGTTTCAGATTAGGAGGTTAAAAGGAAAATTATAAGCTAAGTATTTAACACAAATCATCAATCACCTGGGGATGTAGTGCATACGTAATGCCAAGATGAATGATATGGAATACCAGACTTTAAACTCTAAATCAAAATTGCAGAGTAAGTTTTATGTAATTATCGCCTCTTATATGATTTACAACAGCTCTTGCAAATACATTCAATCTGCAGTCCTCATTCATAACGTAATCTCCTATTCCGAGATTTGTTACTGGCATATTTATTACACATTAAGACATAATAATTTTTTTTATTCTTATCTTTTGTTATGAGTTTAATTCGATATTTTATGAGTAAATTGACAAATTAATAGATATGCATGTCTACATTTAACTGGTTAATATTAACATCGATATCCCATGAATGACAACTTCTTTTATTTTTATTAGAAATTCGTATCCCCGCAACTGCGATTGAAATGATTTATAATTATTATGATCTTTACCGATTATTCGCAAAGTAAAAACAAAATTAACTATAGTTAACATCCATTTTTAAAGCGGACATGCAACTCAATGGGGAATACTTCTCATTATATAATTAAAAAAAAAATTATTTCTAAGCCAACAATTTTGACTGTCCCGACAAACATTCTCCTATTATGAACACGACCGGGATCTTTAGAAATCATTGAAATTTCGCATGGTAACAATTGCTTAGTAACATTTTTAACCTACCAAAAACCTTTCCAAAAAAGGAATCACTGTTTTGTGCACACGTGTTTTCAGTACAAAATATTGATTTTTGGGGAAGACATGAATTTTATAACATGTGATAGTAAAATCAAAATGAATAAATTTTATTATACATCCCACAAGTTTTTTAAAATAAAGGAATATCATGATTTTATTTACATAAGTAAGTATATATTCGTCTTAATTAACAACATTTATAGGTGTTGCAATTTATATAAAAACTTGTAAGAATAATTTTTATTTAATATGATTTAATGACATTTTTTAAATACAAAAAATTTTAAAATTATTGTTTGTTTTGTTCAATTGTATTATTTGCTGTGAAAAATGCTTTTCGTCTTCCACCTTTCTCAAACATTTATAATTTCTCAAATGATTGGTTATCTACTAATAAGTAACTAAAATGTGAAATACTACAATATCTACATATAAATTAAATATATTTTAAAAAACGTAGGTGTTTTGGACGTTTGTTTGTTGGCGGTTTTTATACAAACATATATACACTAAATTTTAATTTTTTTATAAAAGTGGGATATTTTTTAATATTTATTATAATAAGCATAACGATTAAGTTTACTCTTATTTTCTCTTCTTCTAACAGCAATATTTTATTTTATAGTGTTTCGTATATTTTCATAATACACATGCTATTAAAAATAAATTCTTCAATCAATGAAATCTTTGAATATTTTATAATATTTTAAATTAAAATTGATATTTATAACTTTACCCTTAATAAAGCGTGGATTCTTCTAGGCTTATATCATTCCAAAATTGAACGAATCAATTTTCAAAATTCGGAAATACAGGTGCAAGCTTTATTTCTTCAAGCAGAACTCTCATTCAAATTGGAAAACATTTGAGGATGTTATTTTCATTATTCAGTTGTTATTTTGTAAATGATCAGCAACATATAATTTTTAAATAAGTGACAACCCAAAAGTGTTGCGGCACCACAAAAATTTTAAAAGTTGACAGTTTGAAACATAAAAATTAGCATAATTGAAAACTGTAAAATTGTGTTTACGTAATATGTATTTTGAGGGCAATGCTGAAAATAATTAAAGATAATGTGTTTTAAGATTTTTGCTTAACGACGGGTACAAATATTAGAAAAAGAAAATAATTTATAACGACATTCTTCGAAACATACATAATCAATGACAAATGCAACAAAACAGTGTTGTAACTAGAGTAGTGGTTTAGTACTGAACTACATGCAAATGTCAATGTTACAAGGCAGCCTATCTATATGACAGTCCGACTGGCAACGTAACAGGAACTGATAGAAGTGCCGATCCTGCATCTCAATCCAGACCTTCACACGCATATAAGGGCCTCTCACCTGGTACTTCTGTGCGGACTCTCGTCCATTTACATTCGTCTGACTGTATTTGAATATAATCTCTGTCTGTTCCAACTGCATTACACAACGCACATCCTCTCATTAAACAAGGTGCTCCGAGACTGCACATAACAACACTGTGTGTGATACGGGTGGAGTTCCGTGGGACGACCAGTGGTGCAGTCTCCGTACTGACGACTACACCCTACCTGGTTTGCTTCTCATGTTTCATCCCTCCCTTGCGGGTTCTGCTTATCAACCAATACCTATGCTTTTCCTCTATTTACAATATTTCTGTACATTGAACAGTGATACTGTACATTAAAACAGTGTTTCTGGTCATTTCCAAATATAATTTGTATCTTTATTTATTTATCATCCCTTTCAGGAATCACCACTTAAAGTTTTATCCATTGTACGGCCTTGCTTTGTATAAGAAACATTTTCCTCAAGAAACAAGGCAGAATCTTCCCCAATAGCAAAATTTTGTTAGGCCAACATTGGCCCAATGTTTAGCTCTATAGTTGCGACAATGATGGCAAAACGCTAAAATGTTATGCCGCCATACATAGGTCCAACACTACTTTTATGTTAATTGCAAACTGAAAAACAATATTGTCCTAACATAATGTTATGGTTGCGTGCACACATTTGAAAGAAGTGTGTGTAATTCATAAAGTCAATAAAATATGTTGTCGATATTGCATCAGATTAATTTATGTTTTAAAATGTTATGAACATAGAAAATGCATCATCTGTGTATCAAGCTACATCTAATATTATATAATGAGTGATGTGATTAGATTTTCCCAGGTTAAATTTTACATTTTAGATTTTGAAGGTTTTATCTATTCTTTGTTTAGCTTATCTTGTTGTTGGTATTTCACATCCTACTGCTTTTATCGTGTTATCTAGGATGTACCAGGCTTATCAGTTGCAAGTTTGTACAAGTTAAATAATTTACTATTGCACCATTGCATGAAACATACGTACACATACCTCACTCATGTGACTTGCACCAAAGATTTACTAAATTACTTCGACATCGGTATTAGTAAAATGTAATGTCCAACCATAAAAAATAGTAAGAAGCAGGGGTTTCCCCGTCAACTGGCTGGTGGCTGCAGATCTGCGGAGCTGACGGTTGGCATATTTTTTTTATTTTTTTCCCCCAAAACGTTTTTTTATTTCTAAAAAAAAAAGCCACAGTCACCAGAATTTCCTTAAAAATGTTTCCGAATTTCCCTCAAACCCAGAAAAATTTCCCTAAAGATTTGTTTTGACAAAAATGGATGGTTTTGCAGAATTTTGAGGAATACTGAGAAAATGGTGCAACGCCCAGGAGTGCAAAATATTTTATAAGCACACTCTGTCATACCGTACCATCACCATCCATCTTGCCTGAAGTATGCTTGAGTTCGTGGTCCCGCCATGCAAATTTCTCTCTCATTCCTTCCAGTCTCTATCTTACCCACGTCCGTTCTCTCTCGCCTGCTCTATCCCTTGAGATTTTCTCATATTCCTTCGGATCTGCTTAATTTTTTCCCATTCTTTCTCATTCCTTCCTGTATCGCATCCTTTCTATCCCATGCAAGTGTAGAACATTAAAGGGGGAAGGGGAGGAAGGTTCTTATATTCCTTCCAACTTTCTTAATTTTCATATTTTCCTCTCTCTTGCTTTTGGAGTCCTACATTTTGGATGTTCCCCCATCACCATCATCTACAGCCACCTTGGTTTTCTCATATTCCTCCTGGTCTCCTTACACCTGACGTCCTGGCAGAGACAATTCTCATGCTCTGTCATCCCCCCCTGCGTGACCCGGGGCGAGGCCTGTCCACAGACACTAGCCTAGAGCACCGCGCCATCAAGTACGTCCTTAGCCCACTTATAGGTACAGTTTGCTGTAATTTACGAACCGTTTAAGATACACCATCCCCGACTAAGAAAAGGTTTGCAGGGTCAAAAGATCTCAAGTCATCTTATAAGCATAGTTGCCCAACATTTCCCACTCATCGAGGCTACGACCCACCTAATTCATATTACAAACATCACTACCTATTATAATCCAGGAAATAAGGACAAATAGATCTTAAGCCCTGTTATAAGCATAGTTGAAAAGCATTTCCAAAACTCTCAAGTTCGGAAACATGTAAAGGTAAACGTACAAGTGCTTTGCAAATTACTTTTGCATGCAAGAGTTTAAGGGCTGAAATAGNCGGCGTGCCCGTTCTCGACAATAACCCACCGTCGTCCTTGTCATTAGCTACTACAGGTATCTACCACCTCGGATCCTCCTCAGCAACAGCCAGCCTCCCTCTGACCTTCTACATCCAGACTGTATTTATAGTAATGAAAATTTATACATAAATAAATATAAGCATGGGTAACATACAACAAATAACTATAAAGAAAAATCGAGATAGAATATAAAAATGTGGTGCGTGCATGCGGTCCATAGTCATAGGTAATGGTGAAATACATATTAAGTAATATAAACGAACACTGCCAGTCCAACACAAGGGCTGGCAGCTCTACTCACCATAAGCAAGGGTAACTCTTACAACCAGCCATATATTGAATAAATAAAGCAGCATACAATTGCACCGATAACATGATACAGGTAGTCGCAGGTTACATAAAAACATGCACGCGTTAATATAAATAAACACCGCCATCCTCTTGCAAGGTCAGGAAAATGCGTGTAAAATATACTAAACCATCTTGTACACGAAAAATCAGTTACAAACAAACAATAAATGACTGACATGTATGCAAGTACATCACGAGCATCATGTCCCAATGAGTCACAATAAATATAAACAATATCCCGATGGAACCACCGCCCATACTAGTGATGTCAGAGATGCTATCACGCTAACATGAGAAATTATTTTGACCACAAGGCCCAACACCAAAAATGAATAAATTCGTTTATTATGATACACACTGTGTGACTTGTAAGGCCTGCGTTCCTTGGCTTTATACATAAGAACATATATTTAAACCATTAATATTGCAAGTGAGTCGTCACTGCTATGTGCCGATGCAAACAGATATCAAAATAATAATTATAAAAGCAAGTATATTTAAGCTATTAACAACCAATGTATATGCGCGAGTATCGAGCGCTGTACTTTATGTTAGGCGAAAAATTGCCATTGTGCGTCCTGGAACGATAAGAGGAAAACTCTGCTAGACAGATGCAAAGAGATATAAAATAAATTTAAAGGAAAAAATTAATAACCATTTATCCTACTAGCGCAATCACATATTTCACGATCGTCATTTTCTGTACGCTGTTGGTTAAACGATGCAAGACAAGACCAGGTCATCGTGGTTAGTACAACAGAATAGCAAACGACTACCTAACGAACAGTTTAACGAAACCATTACATTCAGAGTACAGCAAACACTCACATCACCAGCAGTAGAACGCGTCTGGCCCGACCGACGTTATGCGATCAACTAATATCTTGCGAATATGTAAGACAGCCCAGATGATCAGCCGGTGTCGCGAACTCCATCGAGGTCTTGCCAAGTCGAAATGATGGTGCATTACACAGCCCAGAGAGATGAGTAAGGCTCCAGGATGGTAGACCATCCGAGTCACACTTGTACTTCACTTTACGAGAGGAATTGAATTTTACCATACAATGTAATATTTTAACACGTTTTAAATTTTAAACATATATTTACTTAATTGAATACTTGTCATTAATGTTGTTATAACTGTAAGCACATACGAAAAAACCTACATTTAAACAGTTAACTGCACAAAAAAGTCGTCAATGCTACGTTCTGTAGCATACAGCATACAGAATAATAAGACCTTGACTTTGTCTTCGACGCAGTCGCAACTGCGTTACGATTTTTTCAGCAATCTAAAAATTGTCTAAAATAATTGCCATTATTTTTTATTTTACGTGTTAGATTTTGTTTGAGATGGTGGCAAATGTCAAGGTCGCATGACGACACCAAAGGTAATGGTCAAATTTCCTTGTTGTCAAGGTTCTGTCTATTGTAAGTGAGGCAAATGGATTTTCTCTCTCACATGGGAGAAAGCTTAAAACCACATATAGCTTTCTCACTTCATACCTTATGTAGATGTCTACCGAAATGGTAGTCAAAGGTCATGGCCAAGTCCAAATTACGTCATGGTTCCTGCTATTGTGAGCAGGGTAAATGGGGTTTCTCAGAGTGTTTGCAAGTTTTCTCTTCATTGTTATAATTAAATTCGTGTATATAGTAATTAAAAACGAAATGACTTTTCACCTTGCCTTATATAACTGCATTCTTTCGTTAATGGATGAGCATGTGTGTGACTCGGCTGTTCTGCCACCCTGGAGCCTGGTACGTCTCTCTGTCTCAGCAAGGGTTCTGTGCCATTCCTTCGACTTGCCGAGATCTGCACGGTGCCCACGCTGGCAGCAGAACACCTGAGCAGAGCCCCCTCTAATGTTCCTCATTAGTTGATTACTCGATTTCATTCGAACAATAAGTCGAATGGCTTACACCCACATCACCTTTGCTAATTCCGTCAAATGCGACCATCTTTGTGGGTTTTGTTTGTAATTTGTTTTCATTTTAACATCTAGGTAGCACTACTGCATTAATTAACGATTTAACCGTTAGACGAACTGCCGATTTAGCTACCAGGTCGCACTGTCACTGGTGTTTATGTTCATAACATATATGTGGTGCTGTCAGCGCCCTGCAAATGTTTGAATTGTATTTTCAAAACACAGGAAGTGCTAATTTCTTGATTTCGTCGCCTATTATCGACCTGGACCAAATGGCAACGATGTCCACACATGCAAAGTACTTAAATTGTCATATCAATTTTTTTTCAGCACAAGTAATTTTTATTGTTTTACATTCAATGTAATTAGTATTTTATTCACAATTATTTTTTTTATATAAAAGCAAGTTTTTATCGTCAAATTGCTATACAAACTAATTAAAAAATTTTATTAAATCTAATTTTAACATGAGAAAACACATTTGGAATGATGCATTTGCAAAGGCATATTTATTGCAATCTCCAGTATTGACTGCTCAATAACTGCATCAGATACTCAGAAATTTTATTGAGCTGGGTAGCCCAATACGTGGCATTTTACAACATAATACTTCAGATCAAAAAATTGCCTTCCTCCTGCACGTACTCGCGTAAATTTTATCTAAAGCAGACACTCTCAATCGACTGTTTACACCACTGAATAAATAAGTCTCAAATATAAGAAGTGACTGTTACAGAAATTAAACACACGTTACTATGTTTAAATACATGAAATTAATTTACTTGATATATTGCACTTTATATTTATATGGTACATTCGATCTTTACATTTCTCAGATGTTTGCAGATCATCAATAGTAGCAAACAATCTCATCTTATATGCTCCCGATCTTTAAATACCTCGATTATTGAAGACATATCAACAATGTGTGAGAGATCCCCATGGTTTTGCAGATCATTCAAATGTCTGAGTCTATCAACACGTTCATTTGGGTCTTCGGGAAATATGTAACGCGGGTTCTTGATGCCTTCTGCCTTATTCACAGGACTTGTCAAAGGAAACTCGCTGGAGAAATGTGTGTAAACGTCAGGGGATTCATCACGCGCGCTGCTTCATAAACCTTTCATCAACACTGATGTCACCGTCATTATTAACAATGCTGTCTCCATAATCGTCATCACTTCCTGTTTTATCCTCATTACTTTGTTTACTTTTCTTTGTGGGAGTCGCATTTTCATCATCAGTATTTATTGCCTACAATCGTTCATTTTTTAGTTCTCCAATTTTACACGAAAGTCTTGCAAGTGTACATTCCACACAAACCGACTCTATTTTGCAACGTAGGTCTCTTATTATGTCATTAGCATTAATTGTCTCGTCGTAATATTTTGTGGGATAAGTAAAAGTCGATGCAGTAAAAGGTATTGATAACATAACTTTCTGGCTCCCAGAAGAAGAACCCACGTAGATCTTGTTGTGTTCTTACAATGTATTGCCTTGCGTAAATGCTATTGTCGTAATGTTTCATTATGCGAGTTCCCTTGTCGTCGGCGATTATATTATAAAGCATATTAACAGGAGAAAAACACAGTAAACACATTCTTTTCTTAAGTGGTAGAAAGCATATAATAAATATTAGTCTGTATGCATTAATTTAAATTGTAATGCAAAGTGAACTGTCTGGAACATTTATAGAAGCTAAGAATCGCAGGAGATGGGTTATTCGAACAATCAATCTATTATCGTCGCTGCGAATGGAAACTCTTACCGAAGGCCCTGGCACAGTAACAGCATTGCTTTCTATGTAATTTCCTGGGAAGGCATTGAAGGTATGTATGAAGTCATAGATGACACTCGATTTCACATCATCAGTGGTTATCATCGCCTTTAAACATGCATTATATTATACACTTCACTACTGCTGACTGACTCCTGCTGACTAACTGGTGGTGCGTATGTTGTGAATGTGATTGTGGTGCACGTGGTGCTGATTGTGGTGTTGGTGGTGCTGATTTTGGTGCGTTAGTGACGAGAATCATTGCTGCAAATTTAACAATATATTTTTAAAACCATCACTGAGAGCAAAATGCCTCTGATAGAGATTGCTCTGAAATACCAATTCCTGGTGTGGCCATACAATATGCCACAGTAATAACATCGATAAATATTGTATGATGTGTCGAATAAGCAGTTACTAGCCACATGCTGTTCGGCATGACTGCTTCGCGGGAATCACCTTGCCACAAAAGTTGAACTCAGACCATGATGAGCAACACCAACTACTAGAGTCAGCAAGCATTTGTGGCATACTCGTTGATGCAGCCGGTGATACAGATGGTCAGGCTTCAATCCCCTATTTTAACTCCATATTGTATCTGTTTAACACAGTCTCAGTAGATGAATCTTACTATAACGATATGCATTCCACCACGCCTGTCAAGCAAGTGACATCTTTTTTATTTTATGCATGCTAATATACTGTCATTACTACATGAAATACGGTTTGCATTGCCAGTCTTGGGTAACGCAGTAGGTATTATCTTCACCATGTAGCTTCAAAACAGAAGTGATCCTGGTCTGTAATATGAGATCATATTAGGTCGATCACTGTCTAGTCTACTAACTTGTCAATCGTACCTCACAATATTCTTACAGTTATCCGTCTTTCAGTGATGGATGCACCTTCATTGACTCTTGCTGCTGCAGCACTCTCCCAGTGTGCCTTACACCAGTTCCAAGAATGTGGTATGTTCTTAACAGTAGTACATTCTTGCAAACTCTCGTGCGGGTTCATCTTGATGGTCGTATATCTTCTAGCGATCGCAGACATTTATACTTTTCTGCAGACTGGAATATGTAACCCTTAAAAATCGAGATTTACTTCTGCGAGAAAACTCAGGTGTATCACCCTTATTATTTAAAAATAGCGAATATAGGAGCACCCTGAAAAAAACCCTTATACTCTGATTTTGCACCAGTAAAGGACCTAAGGAAAAAAACCTAGCAGATAACATCGCATATAATTCATATAATAAAATGTAATACAAATATAAACAATTATATTACTGTATACATTTAATGAAGTCGTTAACATTAAATTTATTTTTATGAATAACTCTTTGCTTATAATTATATCTTATGGTAACAGATAAACATTTGCATAAAGCCTTTCATACATATATAGGTAGCCTTTCCACTCTTCGACATTCCCCGCTCGTCTCTAACCAGCTGAGGGGGCGGGGCGCACACCGTAAGTAACGGATTCTCATTGGCCGCCCCGTGAGCGTATGAAACAACACGTAGGAATCTCTAGAGCAGGAATGGGGGAAGTTTTTCAAGTTGGTGCCAAATCTATATTTAATGTTCGTGCTGCCGGCCGCGCTACTATCACTATGTATAATGGATTGATTTACCAGGTCCGAAATACTTGTTTCCTGAGACTATAGATTATACACGGTATAGTGAGAACTGTTGAATGCACTCTAATTTGAAATAATAGTCAAATAATATATTTTATTTGTTTCCTTAGACAGTTTCTTCCAAGTTCGATATAATATACACACTGTGTTTATTACTTCAATGGCAATATTAATTTTAAAATAGGGTTTAAAGGAAAAAAAATGTTAGAAGGAGTAAGTAACGGAGTCCTCAAAAGTTCTCACTTTACCGTAAACAGCCAACATCGCCCTATACATCTCACAACTTTACTAGCCACATACATACAGACATGTACTGTGAAAAGTTTTTTTTTGCCCAAGAAGGATGTTAATTCTCTTGTTATAAAATTCTAATAATAAAAAAAATGAGTAAAATTCGAAAAATTATTTAACTGTCGTTTATACGATATTATAACATCTGAAAGACATTACAGAACAATAGTACCGTGTTTTTAAACAAATTCATACACCATACCGTAGAATATATCCGGAACGTCTATGCAAACCAAGTGGAATCACTAATAGCCATTTACCAATCAATAAAAAATTTACATTATCTGTCTTAGAAGTTTCTGGTCAATAAAATGATTGTGATTGGTACACATATAAATCTTTAGGGCCACTTCAATGGAAACGGCCATTTGAGAAATGTCAGATGTCGAGAAAAGTGAATTTTGAGGTATTTAAAGATAACATTTTACATTCACCTAGATATCAGATATAAATATTCAGATACTGTTTGTAGCTAGGACAAAGGTTATTCAATTATGTTTGCCTTATAAAAGACAGACATGTCTTAAAATGTGGCCACAGTAGCATATTTATGCCAGTGGACAAATGGAGCACTCTGTTAGTATGGAAGCTAATAATATGTAAAAATTAAAATAAAACTAATGAAATGTACACAAAATTATCTTTAGACCATGTGCACTAATAATACAGCATAATAAGAGGGTTTAAATTGTGAACTAATTGTCGGGGATATCAGTAATCGCCCAATAAAAACGTTCAATGTAAAACTGGCACCATGTTGGGGGAATTTGATAGTGAATCCTCAATGCTCGAATTAAAAAAGCATAGCAATGAACATATACAACTAAATCTGTGGGATTAAGTAACATACTCAATATTCGGAGAGTCATTTGTTGGCCACAGAAAAAGTTCTGCGTAAAAGTCATTCATTTATTGGTGGGTAAAATATTGTGTAATTTCTTGATGTATTTGAATTTTGTTAGCATATCTAGCTTAGCACTAGAAGACTTAAGTGAGAATGATTGATCAATTGCTCATCAGTGAATGATCTAGCTTGCACACTTCCTATGTGGTCAGCAGAATAGAACATTGTATAAATTTTGAGACATTGAAATGCTGTTTCTTCACACGTGGAAAACTCCTTGCATTAGACATTGCTGACATCAATTATCTCTTATAAAATCTGTGTCAACAGTCTTCGAAATTTGTAATTTCAGTGGTCTGCACAATATACTCAGTAAATATGTGCAGACTGTGCAATGAGCTGTATATAATCCTTTGGTGTGTATGACTTAAAAGTTTTTTTCAATTTTATATTTAACGATAGTGAAATGTCTATCACAAAGTAAATATGTGTAACCTCTGATCGGTACTTACTTGCGAAATGTCAGACATCCCCCAGTCTCCTAAATGACAATACAAACATCAATACAGTGTTGTTCTAATTTTGAACCCCAGCAAAGGTCAGAAAGATGTAGATGTTAAACGTGAGTGCTAATTTCATTAGTCAGGAAATCTAGCAGGAAAATCATACCTCGTTTGGGCCTTTCTTTGCAATGGTATATATAAAATTGCCCACTCTGTGATTGGAAAACTTTTATATTGAATACGATCATGGTGAGTTGCCAAATGTAAAACATCTCTTGCACAGGAATCTCTGGCTACTGCTTGTTTCGCGTTGTCCATACATATACCAGCAACTTCGTTATCTTGTAAACACTGATTACTAACTCTCTCAGTAGTTTTATAAAAATGTTTGGCTCTTCGCTTGCACACGGATAAACAACTCCATTAGCACGTTTATCAACGTCATTAATAGCGGGACTTTGATTTTCACAGACAACCCTTCTCACTGGCAGCAGGTGTCCACATATTGTCTTTCCAAAGTAAGGCTAAAGATCTCTTGTAACACCTTCAGGTAAAATAAGTAGGTCACAGCAATGTCAGTGTATTTCTCTTTAAATAACTGCCACGTCATTTCAACATTGGGAGTAGCACTGATGTAACGAAATTTTTTTCTTGTGACATGTTATTGTTTTGTATGGAAAGAAGAAATGTGATCAACAAAACATTTAACTAGACTTCCTGGTTTCTTAATTCCCAGAGGTATTTTTACTTCTTGCATTCTTTCAAGATTTACCTTTAGACAACGTGTTGCACAGTCATGTAACGCGATCACAGGAAATTCCATGAATTTCCTCTCTGAAAGCGGTTTTATACACTCGCACTCTTCCTTTTGAAGTAGACAGGTTGTATTTGAATGTCCAGGATTTGGTTTATTGCTTGGGCCATCATATGCCTCAGCTGGACATTAAAGACGTTTTCGCTCTGTAGATACGCATCTTTTTCACTTTCAATAAAAGTAAATAAACTTTGTGTAGATATAAAGCAAATCACCTTCAGACAATCTTGATGGGATGCAGGTCCACTTACACCTGAAACAAATACTTCAGTTAAAGGTTACTATATAAATTTTTTAATTGTGAATATAATACTTCGCTATTTAGATATTTAAACTTATTAAAACATTTTACTCTTTATATTTAAAGAACTTTTTAAATTTTTTTTCTGTCAAACCAAGATTGTTGCGAAGATTAACGATATGCAAATATTGTATTTCCATCAGAACTGCTGCCACGCTTCAAGTTAATCGTATATGAGGAAGTTGGTCAAATTTTGATTACAAGATTTGTCCCTTATAATTATCATAGCAGGTAATATGTATAAAATATTGCATTAAATAGATAGCTACTATAACATCATCATGGTTATTTTACTTACTTTCAGACATTTCTATGGGATTTCGGTTGCACAACTTTTCTTTTACAATTCACATACTGCTCATTTTAAACTCTTGCCTTTCTTATCTTCTCCCATTTGTACTCTACATTTGTCACACTCTTTTTCTTCTTATTTTAATATTTTGTATTAGTTTATCTTTTTCTATAAATTCACCAACAACACCATACAACACGCCAAAGACTGCTACATTATAGACACATTTATAATAAATGGGGTTAAATTGACTGCTCGTACAGATTACAGCACCGTATGCCCCACACAGTGCGGCACATTGTTAGCTGAGGTGGTAGTTATCTGAGAAACCTTACATGTCCTTAGCATGAGGGGATCCTCAGTTCGCTGGAATCTTGCAGCATTCGGTTTTGTGTGATTTGTATGTTACCATGTGTGGTTTTACTAACCATAACATTGTGGTGAATTTATTATTAATCAAATAATTTAAATCACAGCACAAACTATCTGTGTAAAGTTATTTCACATTTTCTTAACGAAAACAATTTGTTGTCTAACTCGCAGACTAGACAATATAAAATAATATTTTTGTCACAAATACTGTCACCGTAATTTCCATATCCTTACGTGCCCTGACAACACTAATGAAAATTAAAATGCATTTAACACATCGTTGAAATATAAATTCGCATTCTGATAACAAATAACGAGTTATATAATATTAAATTCTGTCAGAATATATAATTGTCTTAATAAAACCGAAACAACTCACCAATTTAATTTACCACAGCAGCGGGCATTGACAAATGTAAGACAACAAAAATTATCGTCGTATAGTTCTCTCCTTCTCTTCTCAATAGTTTTTAAATAGTAATCGTACAAAAAAAATATTATTTTAGCAGAGGCTCGCTTATATACTCAGTTTTACAAACATTGCTATATTTTAGGTAACGTGTATTAATAATATAAGCATACGAATAATTCATTCGGTTTATGAACAGCGTTTAGTAACGCCTTTGCAGTGATCAGCTGTAGTGACTGCCAAATATGACAAATATACCGTACACCTGTTGATATTGTCGTTAACTCACAATATTTTAAAGCCAAGCGACCATTATAATACAAATAAACTATATATCAATATATCACTTGATTTATTTTCCAAAACAAAATAATAAAAAAATATTAGAAAAAAAACAACGTATTGGATTTGAACATGGCGTATTAGTTTGTAACTGAACTATTTTTACACATGACAATGACATTCAAAATCATAAATAAAAAGTAAAACGCAATAACTGTTTTTCTTGCTTTTTTAAATAATGAGAGCGTTTAAAACTTTTCATACTTACAATTTAGAGCACTTGACTACATTAACTTTCTGACATAAAATGTAGAGTATTCGCATACATTTAATTGATTTTATATGCAAATAAACCGATATTGTATTGTACATTATTTCTTAAATATGGCCCACGTTTATAATAACAATCTGGGCTAGCCGTTCTGAATGTGGTTATCGCAATTCAAGTAACAAAAATATATGCATTCTGCGCATGCAACCGTTTATATCACAAAAAAAATCTCTAAATTTTGTGTATAAGAGATATCGAAAGATTAATTTAGGTCTCCAGGGGTCATTATAAAATTTTCGAACAACGACAAGTTTTAGATAAAATAAAAAATTTCTCACAAGCCAATATAAAAATGTCGAGTTATACCGGCATAAGTGTGCTTACTGTTTGCAGGCAGTCGATAGTGTTTTCGGGTGGGAAAACCTACGACGACAGTGTGTGTGAAGTACCAGCTTAGACGTCACATTTATGGCCTGAGCTATGTGAAGTATCTGAGCATCGCCTACACATCTTCACGTCTATACAGCAGTACCGTGTTCCGGTGACGACACTCATAGAGAGGATCTACCTCACCTCTGCGAATCTTCTAGTCCGAAGGTTTGATACAAAAATATTTATGTACTTTAACTTCTCTGTTTCTAGTAAAATGGGGCAGTACTTACACTCGAGACTTGTAATTTGGCCCAGGGTTTGATTCTTTATGCGAGAATACTGGTTCTTGCCTTCTATGTTCTTGCGCACGATTCAAGATGAAGTAGGGATAGCAGAGAGTATATAAGTTCGTGACTGTGGAAGTCACTGGTTAATTTTATAATGTATATGCTTTATAATCTGTTATGCCATACATAAAAAAAAAAATTATAACTCAACAGTTATACATAGGACGTTGTGGTGTTTTGTGAACTCTATTATTCCACGTTGGTAAATGTAGTAAATGCCAACTTTTCCTGTTAAGAATGTCCTGATATGACATAATTATTTATAAAAAATTTGATCACAAAAAGTAAAATACTAAAACAGCCACCAAGCCCAAAGCGTTGTAAGATGTTTGTAATGCAATGACCTTGTATTAGAAAACGAAAGGAATTGTAAAATATCGAAATACTACTACTTATTCTGAAAGAAAGTGAACTGCATCGAAAAGGGTTTTTCTATTGACGGCATATTGAAAGTAAGTGTCCTGCTTATTCGAAAACCTTTCAAGGTAAGGCATCCTTACTAATTTGGATATGTGTATCGAGTTTGGTGAAATCCGGTTCACGCATTCGAAAATTCAAAGTGTGGGATACACTCTTTTTCATATATTGCTATCTTCCAAACCAGTAGAAAAAAATACGAATCTAAAATCAACGCTTACACGATGCACTGATAACATAAAAAATTGTGTTTAAATCGGTGTGTAAGTTGCATGGTTCCCGAGATAGGACAATCTACCGTTTCTTTAATCTATTATACTTACAGCAAATCCTTTGTTACATCTCGAAAACTACTTGAGTACCTAATATTACCTAATTTGGCACGTATGGGATAGTATGGTATTTCATGTAAACGTATCAAATTAAAATTGAAATGACACTTGTTTTCGAAATGTGGCTATAAAACCTTTTAGGTTTATTTGGTATACCTTCGACCGATTTCGGCCCAGAAATAAATGCTGGCTGTATGTATTACATGTATCATTAATGTAATAAAATAACTAATTTTATCAACAATTTTGTAAGAAAGCTTCATATGAATTAATTTAGTTTTTATGTCATATCTTGGGAGAAAATTTATCGATTCCTAGGAAATTAAAGAAAGAATTATACTGCGGCATTCGATGTAAACTGGTAAGTTTTAATTATCAGTGACACCTATTTTCAAAATGGGGTCTCTATAGCTAGTTCAGATTTGTATGTGTTATCGTCTAAATAATGCAATTAACTACAATGTAACACTTTATACTGTCAATTTATACTACAACACTCAAATATGTCCACACAAAGTTTCTTTTGTCCACCTTCTTAATGATAGCATCACATGAAAAACAAAACTTTTTAAATAATATGTTTGAAAAATAACCAGATTTATAACCAATTTGGCAAATAAGAGGTACTATGACATATTAAAACAACTGCTAAGTTTTAACTAGGTGGACACTTCTTTTCAAAATGATGGCCACAAAAACATTTTTGTTCGGTATGTTATATCAACGAAACTAATTTAAATTTAACTTTGCATGCTAGTATCTATAATGTACATAAGATTTGCCTTTACATGGTCTTATCATTTCTCCGGCATTTTGTAAAACACCTCCAACATGAAAACATAAAATTTTTTTGTCATATCTCCGAAAACCATCAATGGTGCTATTATTTAATTTGTACCATCGCAGGCCATATAATTTTTTTATATGTGCTAAAACCTTATTTTTTAAATGTTCGCCATTAAACGTTTTAGCTTACTGTGCTTTATCTACAAAATTATGTAACAGTTTTTAAGTTAACTTTGTATACTGGCAGTATCTATATCGATCATCAATGTACTAATACTCAACATTTTGTCCTTCTTTTATGAGGATCGGCAATTAAAAAAAATTCAGATTTTCATCCTACATCTTGAAGACCAATCAACTCTATTCCTACCAAATTTTTCTCACAAGTAGTTCTTCTTTAGGGGTGTAAACCAATATGATTTAATTCCTTCAGACAGATTTTAAATGTTGTTAATATACATAATTTGGATTAATTTGTTATATCTGTAAAACAATTCAACAAAATTCAACAAAATTTTGTACGTAAATTGTGATAACTAGAAGCATCAATTACGCATAAAGAAAATTTTTTCACGTATTTAGCAAAACCTTATTAGTTAAAAAAATTTAACATTTTGCCATATTTCCGGAACAATTTTTTTTCATCAAATACTGCAAACAATTAGGGTTACATAAGGGTATAAAAAGTTGAATGATTTAGGTGGAGTCAAACATTTATTTTCAAAATGGGAGCCATATAGATATTTAGATAATTGTGGCATATATATTAAACAATTTATATAAATTCTGCCAAACTTTTATGCTGAGATTTTCTATTATTATTATCGCATACATGACCCTTTTTTTACACCACTTGGAAGATAGCACCGACTGAGAATATAATGTTTTAGTGCCATATCTTGGGGACAAATCAACCCATTTCCACCAAATTCTTCACACAATTTGTGCTATTGGTGGCTATGTAAATTAACTTATCTTAAGAGGCTCAGACACTGATTATCAAAATAATAATTATGTAAACATCTCATATTAGTGAACGTTATCATACCAAAAAGTAGACTAATTACATATAAAGTTTATGCTCCGAATTCAGTTGATTGCACTTTATCTTATTTTTAATGATCTTGACTGTGTTCGAGTGTTCGAGTCCTCAGCAAGGCACACGTGAATTGGTAATTGTCTCGGTACTGTGGCATACATTTTTGATTGAATCTTAATTTTTAATGATAATGCTCTCAACAAGACATCAAAAACTTCCATTCCTACTATCTAAGTTTTTAAAAAGTTAATTAAAAATAATTTCCACACTTGTAGAGGAAAGTCGGTTTGCTCAATAGTTATATCAGTAGCCGGACACACAAATATTCAATGGGTGTTTGCTATATATACAGTTGCAGTTGACCCATTTTTAGCAAATTTTGTATGTTAAAACTGCAAGTACGGTTTCTGATATGGCAACAGAAAAACACATTTGTGAGAAATTTTATAAGATAATGCCACAAGAAATTTAAATTTTCATATCATAGCTCGGGAAATAATCCTCCGATTCATACAATATTTGTAAAACAAGTAGCCCAATATAAGAATATATTAATTTGTATGTTTTATGTGGGTAAGACAGATATTTTCAAAATGTACAAATCTTAAATATTTTAGCTGTATTATGCTAAATCTATCGTATTTTAAGTCAAATATTTCTTCACTATGTATACTGGCAGTATCTAATACAACCATCCTATTTTGTCCACCATTAAAATAAACAGCGCTACAAAATAAATAACCTAAGAGACTTGTTAATCGCAGTGTACGGTACTCTGTCATCATATTCGCTATATTATCGTTGACCAAAAAACATTACCGTTTATCTTCGATCGAAGAGTGCAAAGGGATTTTTTCGTAAACAACATCCCAAAAGCATAAACAAATCGAGCTTATTTGTATTTACGGCCCCGGAAATCTGTTTTAAACCCGCGCAGTTTTAATTTACCTCCATATTGCTCGACTCTGAATTCCAAAAAAAATTCACGTATCGTCTACAGTTTATTTTATGCAGACTGCTCGATACAGTTACATATTATAAGTACTATATTTAATGCGAAAATCTCCACCAGATTAAAGTTATAAAAAAAATAACTCATATTTTCCTAAAAACATGGGGTTCTCTAATAAAATTATTGTTAATAAAGTCCTTAATAAACATAAATTTACTTGTCACAAAAAGTTTATATCTGTTTACTAAAGGTAAATTGTAAATATAAGCATAAAAAGGATTTGGGGTTAATTTAATTGTTCAAAAATTTATGTAAATCTGAAATTGTAAAGACTTATATAATGAAGTTTTTCGTGTGGTATGATAAAAAATAAGAATATTTTTAGTTAAAAAAATAAAAAAATTTTTGCTTACATATTCGGAAAATTACGAGAAAACAGAATAGTTTATTAAAGCCATAAATATTAGTTGAAAATAAGAGAATATATGCCATGTTTAAATTCCGGTCAATGAGATTTTCCGAATATTTACATAAAATTGGTTTAGTTTGCAAAATAAACCAAACATTGCATTTAAATATTGTTTATTTGTATAATTATGTCTGCTTGGCTGCAAAATATAATTAGTAACCCACATGCTATGTGAGGTGTTTTTATTCACATTTGGCTGTCAGTACAGCTGATAACTGCAATCGTTAATTAAAGCTGTTCACAAATGGAATTAATAATTCGTATGCTAATATTATTTACACACATTACAAAAACATGACTATCAATTAATCTTTTAAATAGTATAACCATAGCAAATGTATGACTACTCAAATATTTTAAAACACACCCCCGAAAAACTGTTATAATAAATTTATATTTCAAAAACCAATATATTAAGCTGTATAACTCGAGGAGGGAGTGAGTCACTGACACCTGCCAACCGACTCCTCACAAGACTGACCCCACCTGCTCAGTTATAGCCTCACATGATCAACAATCACTCCACTTGCTCAGCAATCGCTCTATATGCTTAACAACTACTCCACAAGCTCCACAATTGCTACACAATCGCTACACAAAAGCTACACACTTACTATACAATTACTTCGCATACTCCACAATCGCTTCTCAATTACTCCATAATCACTCTACATTCTCCACAATTGTACTAGTATTTATTTAATATTTTGCCATCGTTCCATGTGATATGCAATAGCTCACTATACTCTAGAGTGGCTCCACAGGCTCCACAATCGGTACAAATGATCCATAATCACTTCACATGCTCTGAAATCACTCCAAAATTACTTTACAATCGCTCATTATGGTCTACAAATGCTCTAAAATTTCTTCACATGCTCCAAAATCGCACCACTTTCTCCGAAATTAATCCACAATCACTCCGCATTCAACATAATCGCTCAATATGCTCTGAAATCACACAATACATGCTCCATATACGCTCTACAGGCTTCACAAGCACTTAACAATCGCCCCACATGCTCAACAATCGCTCTACATGCTCCACAATCAGTTCATGCAGACTGACTACTTCCGCAAGAGTCATAGACTGACTCCTGCATGTTGTATCTAAGTACCTGCATTCTTTAAGATAGTTGCAATCATGCGACAGCTGAGAAGCCTTGTTTGTCGGCAGTTGACGTGAAAGCTACATCATCTCAGTTGGTGAAATAAATTATAACAAAATATTGTGACGAATGTGGTGGGTCCAGCAACAGTACCTGCAGCAGTACTGCCACAGATTTCTTCGAGCGTGATGTTGACAGTACCATCGACTCCTTCAGGCATGGTGGTGTCAGTGCCATTGACTACTTCAGGCATGGCACCGGCAGCACCATAGACTTCTCCGGATGGGTCACCTACAGCAATGTGACCATCGATGACTTCGTCAAAGATTCGTTGCTGTTACTGAGACAAGATATTTGCCTACGGACAAAGTGCAAAGGAGCATGAAAAGACTACTTGTGTGAAGCGTCCTTCCTGTGCTTTGCAACGATGTGACAAGTGCAAACAACTGTTCAAACGTGGTGATAACCTAAAGACACACAAGAAGTATTGTAAAGTTAACGTCCTTAGAGTTAAGAAACGATCTGTGCTTGCTGGTGGCGCAACAACTTTGAATGTATTCTACTTTTAACAATTAGCTTTCAACGTCAGTTTAAAAGATGAGTTGATTGGAAATAAAATAGTTTGTACAAAAAACATATGTACACTCATTGACCAAATTAAGCAAAAGAAAATCAATCAAATAATAGAGGAACCCGTAAAATTACCTACAAAATGTCATGTTTGACTAGGATGTACCTGCGAAAAGCCACAACCTTTGGAAAAAGCCATTATTCGGCGAGAATTTAAGACTACGAATGAAGACTGTACAGATTTTGAAAGAAAATCTTTTTCGTGAACAAGAATTTATTGCCAAGGGTCCTTGTTGGAAGCTTCCTGTCATAAACTATCTTAAACTGAGTATAAGCAGATAATAATCACTGCGTGAAAAGTGAGAATGCAGCTGTAAAACTTTACGTGAATGGTTTGCAGAATGTAGGGATTCTTGTTTCATGTTTGAAGTCTAAAATTTATATGTGAGTTCATTGAAAAAAATATTTCATTTTTCACTGGTGTTGTTGTATTTTGCCCTAGCAGTCCTCCATTCGCGATAAAAAAATATTTATAAATTCTTGGATTTTATGTTTGTTGCAACACGATAGTACTGCATGTGAGCACGATAGAAACCAGAAATTACTTACATAACTAATAAATCTCATTTTATAACCACCATTGCAATTAATTTTGAAATAAATTCTTAAAAGCTGAGTTGGTAGCATAGGACTTGACTTTCCTTTGAAAACAATAACATAAGAAATTAAACCAGATTATTATGAATCAGTAGTGAGACAATAACTAATACAAATGCTCCTTATCTGGGACTTGATTTCAGAAAACTTCATACAATAAGCTAGCGTGGAATGCATTGCATTACAGAAGTCAGATTCGTAATGTCAACTTAGGATTTAATCTGTGTAACGTTTCGATTGATAGAGTTTACTAACCTAAAATATGTAGAGACCAATTATTTAAAATAATTGTCTTTCTTATTAAACATTCCAGTTAACCCCATCTGCTGCCTTACTATTTGTTTGCCAAATCTGGTAGGAATTTGTAAATTGTGTCCCGATGTATGACATAAAAACTATATAAATTCGCATGTCACTTTCTTACAAAACAGAGGACAAAAGATGCTTTGTGTAGATAAAGGAGTTAGTTGAAACACCTACTATATTCTGTACCATATAAGAAGGCCACTTTTTGACAGCTCGACGAATGTAGCGCCACTGTTTACATCTGACTACGTATCCTTCCGCCATCAGCTGGTCCGTCACGTCGGGGCTGTATTTTTTATCAACGCGCTGTCAGGTAATCCACTTCTCATTGTACTGTAATGCTAAACAAATTGTAAGATATTTTAAGACTGACATCTGTCAAAAAATATAAATAGGTTATAAAGTTAAAAATATAAAATGTTGCAAATAATTAGATATTTGATAACTCTTTTTTAATTTGTCCGAGATAGTGAATTTGGGTTAAAATTTGCGAGACGGTCTGTTGTATCTATTATTACACTTTGGACGTTATAGTAATATATACAAGTTGGAAATATGTGAACGTGGAATAACGTTAGAATTGCTTAAAAACTATTCACGCGTGTCTACGGAATCAAGGAGATGGGTTTCGAGAGAACAATATGGCGTATAATTTACGTAGACGAACGATTACCGGCCGAATATAAATGACTTGTACTCCAAATCGTTGTATATGAAATATATGTTACTTTAAAAATTATGCAGAGCTCGTGGAAAAATATAACTATTGGCATATGTTTGTAAATTCGTTATATATCGCGCAGGAAAGAGGTTCATTTCTGGCTGGTAATAGCTCGCAGAATATCCGATAGATAGCGCGCAGCACGTCACGACGAAGTTTTGAGTAACTCTCTTTATGGTCAAAAGATAGCGTATATTTTAAAATTGATAATTCTTATGTTACGGGCTGAAAATACATTTAAAATTCGTGTCGTTTCGTCAAATTATTAGAAAAAATAATTCAACAATATTATGTAATATTTCTGTATGCTTTTGGAATTAATATCATGGACGTGTTGAAAGCAAGGTTTGAGATGGATGATACGACGTGAAAAAGCTTTCTGAAGTTAGCACAACTTCAGAAAACTTTTCCACGTCGTATCGTTTTATTGTAAATTTCATTTTGAACACTTAAAAATAACTACATTATCACGAAGTTTAGTTTTTAACTCTAACAACCATTGTTTTGTGACCTCGTAAAATAAAATGTATTAATAAATCTGCGAACTTTTTCTTATCCGCGCATTTTGTGCTTTTCTGATGTGCATTGGCAGTGCACTCAGAATAGCCAACGTAATTTTAACTTTTGTTCGTTCGTGGATCAGCTGATACAGGATTTTGTAAATGGCGCTTTGTTTGTTTCGTAAACATTACGTTGCCACTCACTGACTGTCAGAAAGTGGCCTTCTTATACGGTATGGACTTTATCACTATACTAAGTTAAGTTGGAATTTATTACACTGTGTCCACGATATAGAATTCTACGCTAGAAAGTAAATACATGGCCACCATTTTGAAAATACTTGTTGGTCATTCTTGATTATACCTCACAACATAATCTGCATCAGTACTACTTGTTGGCCAAATTTGATAGGAATACATCAATTTCTTACAGAGATATGACATAATAAATTAATTTATTCGTAAGGCGCTATATTCCAAATTGAAGAAAAAATGTTGTAATGTCTTGGTATATATCTTGCGCCTAAAAAATACTTTCAGTTGTATAAAATTTGGTCGAAATTTATTTAATGGTAAGAGAGATATACAAAATAAACCTAAAAAATGTGTATGGCCGACATTTTGAAAGAAACAACCTAATCAAGTTCAATCACTTCTGTGTACTTAGCTTATGATATTATGATAATCCTGCCAAACTAGATGATAATTGGCTTAATAATTTTAAGATATAATAAACTATCTGCATTTTTTATTTGATGTTATTATCTAAAATTGCGGACAACAATATCGATCTCAATATTTAATTCTGACGCAATGGTCTGGCAGAAAACCACATTTGAATGAAATCTGTAGAATGGTTCCCGCGATATGACATCCTTTTAAGTGTTAAAATGGCCGCGTTTGAAAAATGTAATGAGCAACGTGGTTGAAAACAAAAAAAGTCATGTTTCCATACTAAGTACTAGATGTGTACCAATTTGGTGAAATTTGGTTAATGCGTTAAAAAATTTAAAGGGGGGTTGGAACACACAGTAATGCCCACTTACACACACACACAGGCAGGAAAGTGATTTCAATAGCCTTTCTTTCATTCGGAAAGTAGGCTAAAAAATAAATAAAATAATATGTCAAAATATGATGATTCGAAAGTTATTACTAAAATATTTATTATGTAAGTTCATCCATGTGTGCTCCCAATTAACGATATGGTAACAAAGTTATAGTTATGAAATGAATTGCACAGGAACTAAGAAAAAAATGTCACCGTAATTCATTCTAAACAGTTTCGATGCAACATACATGAAAACTTGCTGTTGAAATAGTAGAACTTTGACACTTTGGCTTAGAAGAGGTGAGGGTGAAGATGGAGTCCGTCTCAACCAGACCTGCTTCAGTGCAATGTATGGCGAATAGAGGTCCTACATATATAACTGCATGACTGGTGTTGCTCTAAAAACAACGGTAATTTTTGTAGCAAACACAAATGACAAAAAAATTGGCAGATTTCGATGTTTAAAGGTCAAGAACCAATGGCTTAATCAAAGATTGCGGAAGTGATGTAACACAAGATGTTGGATTGAGGGGACCGAGTAATTAGCAGGCGACTAAATAGACGTGGAATGACAGAGCTTCAACAAAATATAATATGATAACCTGGGGAAAAAATCAAGAAGGAATGATAGAAAACGAAAAGATGGTCACTCACCAAAACGAAATCCAAGATGGTGAACAGTCCATGACAGAGAATGAAAAAATGTGTCGTTGAGAGCTCGCCTGGTAGTTAAATCGAGTAATGAGCACTACTAAGGCGATGAAAATATAATCCAATAAGGTGTTCGCGTACAGTACCACATTTACCTTAACAAAACATTAACAAATACGACAACCGCCTGGAGACTAAATCAACAGATGCTTGATGATATAATCTAAAATTAATAGACTTGTACTACCAATACATTCAAATTAGGATTGAATATGTCTGCCGCCCAGCGGCTAAGTCAATAAATAATTCACTACCACAACCACTGCTTTAAAACTAGATCCGAGATGGCCACCTAAAGAGATGCAAACGAAAGACAAAAGAAACAAAACAAGATCGCAGTCGGATGAGAAAGAATATTCTGGTAAATGTGTGCGTCGGCGCAACACTACATTTTGAGAATTTTCTGGGCTATTGGCTGATATTTCTATTAATATCGCGGTAGCTGGATGGTCGGCAGTCATTGTAGGCGCCATCTGGCTGAACTGTGGTCTTTGGTAGGAATAGGCGGAGGATACGTGACGACGGCAGACGAGGAGTTTGTGGAGTGAACGGATGAGGGGGCGTGGACATCTCAAGGACATTTCGGACCAGTGGAATATGGATTAAACTGAGGTGGGACTGTAGGGACAGGTTATAAAGATTTTACTATACTTTCTGGAATAGTTAAATACAGGTATATAGTGTATACAATGATTCACTAGGTATTTATACAATGTTTATTGGGACTTACTTCAGTTATTTGACTAAATAAATTTCTTCGAGGTGATTGCGAACTGCGATGATTGAATTTATTAATAATGTATATAGCAAGTGATAGTTTTTTAAAGAAAGATATTTAGTCGAAAGTTTTTTTTTGTAGTGACGGTAAATATGTGAGGTAATTTTAAATAATGATTGTTTTAAATCAAGACCTCCGCCCCATTAACTAAACTGCCTAAGTCCACTAACGTTAGAGAAATCATAGCAATATGTAATATATTTTACCGAAGTCAACTGCCGCAAAGACCTGCGAAGTGAACAATGAGTTCTTAAGCATATTTGTCGAACAAAACTAATAATAATTATATTTTTTATATATTGACATTCGTCTTTTCGAGTCAGAAAAAAATGTCTTTATTCTCCTGGGTATTAAACATTGTAAATGGGGCTGTGTTTTAGGTGATGGCATTGGATTATTTGTAATGGTGATGTATCTTCCAGTTAGTTGCGAGACTGGCAGTGTTTCAGGTAATTGCATGCTATGTATCAAACTAGATGTTTCACTTAGATGTCCTACTGATTGAACATTTATGTTAAGGGAATAAAATATTTAAAGACAAAATTGAAAAGGAAATGTTCGTTTATTACAATATTTTATTAAATTGAATGTATGCACATTTGTTAGTTGTTTGCGAACATTATTGATGTACAGGTGGAAATGGATAGTGCTCCGCACACAGAAACGTTCTCGTATCCTAAATTGCTAGGAACCCTGTACAAGATATTTGGGCTTGAGACCTTTACCATTTCTATCCAGAGCGTTTGTTCAAGAACAACAGTCCAGTTCAAGAAGTTTGTTCCCGCTACCGTCTACAATATTTTGGTCACAGCAGTGATGACAATAACGTCAATATCTAACTTATACATAATTATGTGTGTATCAAGTGTAAGTAATGCAAATCTGCTTTTGTTAGTAATTGGGTCTAGTATGGTGCATTTCTCAGGCTTAGTAAATTTGACTACAAATAGAATAAAAAGCAGATGCAGGCAGAAATTTCTATATTTGTGTTTAGAAGTTGACAGCATGTTGTTCAATAATCCGCTTTACCACAATATATCATATAAATTTCAAGCTATTATAGTATCATTGCTAATCATCATGTCTTTTGCTTTTGGTTTGGATAAGTGCGTGTATTTTCCAACGACAAATATTCTGGTAACACTGCTGGCTTTTATTCTCTTCAATGTGATGAAAATCGTAAATCTAGCAGTGACCTTAAATTATGTTCACTGTGTACTTCAGGTTCGTAAACGAGTCGAGGTATTAAACATGAAAATTCGTCAGCTATATGTCATAAAGGCAGAAACCACAAATCGGGTAGGTCCCAATATTCCACTCGCAAGGACAACACATAACTTGCAGACATGTGATTACATCAAGGATCTACATCTTCCACATCAATCTGGAAAAGAACTACAGGATAATAAAAAGCAACTTAATCCAAATAATTACATTGTGGAAAAGCGTATTTTACACTTGAGAGAAGTTTATCGAAAATTGTGTAAAATTGTTGATAGTGTAAATGATTCTTCTGGAGTGTCGAACTTGTTCCTCTTGATGTGTACCTTTGTTACTTNTAGTCCACACAATGTTTTTTGCTGTAAAACAGAGAAGTATTTTAAATGAAGCTATGTCTTCAGTCTGGTACACGTATTCTGCCTTAACGTGGTTTCTGCTGTACTCGGGCCAGACCATAGCCATGATCTGGTCCAGCGCAGCTACCAGTGACAAGGTTAGGAAGACCAGGGACATCATCCTGGACATACTTCTTGAACCTCAGTTAGGCGAGGGCGTGGTCCAGCAGCTGTGTCTATTTCTGGACCAGATCTCCAGCGAGGATCTGCCCTTCAGTGCAGCAGGTGTCTTCACTCTGAAGGAGCCTTTACTCTGCTCCATTACTGTCTCTATTGTGTCTTATGTGCTAGTACTGCTGCAGATGGAACCAGTTTATACCACTCACTGTCATTATAATTCAACTGAGAAAGTTGTTGGTGTGTTAACTATAGAAGAACCCTAGATAACTTAAATGTAATATGTATCATTTAAAAATTATTAATCTCAATAGTATTTCAGAAAAAATATGATGAATACATGATTATTTATTTTGATTTTCTAATATTGAACTACTTTTTATCGACTTTAACAAAAAAACAGCCATCTTAACAGAAATGATTATTTCAAGCATATAATAAGTTACTTTTAAATAACCTAAATTCCTGTAAGTTTCAGGACAATTTATTATTTTATTTTTTCTTTTATTACATGCATCTTTTAACCTTATTATAATATGATTATTTGCTTACACTTAGCCACACTTAGAAAACTAATAAACCCCATAGATCCAACTTTGAAATTGAATGAGTGTCAGTTTATAGGTAATTTATTAGTTATATTGTGTGCTTGGTGATGCTACTTAATAAGAAATTTTGCTACAAATATACAAATCCATTATATGTGCAATATTCAAACCCAAACCTTATTTACATTTTTTTGTCATACATCATTTGAATCGAATAACCGTTTAACTCCGTGGAACGTCTTAGCGGAAACTCATTTTTTACATTAAAAGAAACATTATTTATTTGATGCGATTTTTAAGAAACAACAAAAGGTTTTTTTACAATGTCCCTTTACAAAATTTTGAACTGTGTGCATATGATTTCTTTGTATAATGTAGTTTGAGATTTCCGTGATTTGCAACGTTTAAATAAGCCATCCTATGGACTTATTTTGATGTTTTATGCACCTCAGAATATTTCTAGGAGTTAATAATAAATGTGTTGCCATTTATAAAAAAAAAATAGTGATTCTTCTTAAAAGCTAAAATCTTTGTTACTTGTTCAATAATACCATCGTTTTCCTAAGTGGAGAGATAATGTAAGAATATGAGAAAGAGAAAGTGAAGCTTGTATTTCATAAATGTTCACTGGATCGCGAACCAAACATAACAGCAAATTATACAATTAAAATCTTGATTTAAAAAAATTTCAGTTATCGTTATGTAACGACGACTGCTTTGGCCAGTTGTTCAGGTGGATCTCAGATAAGTATTAAGTTTTGTTTATAATATAAAAAGTTTATGTTGAATTATCCGTTAAGACATGTGCAGAATAAACGACAGTGTGTCATCATGTGCATTGTTTTCCAATGGAACTTAGAAGGCCAAGTGTGGTTTTGAGATTTCTTTAATCGTTGAATAAATATGTATAATTTATATCCCAAAAGAAACTAATGAGGCTGCATTCAATTAGAACAAAGCAGTTGGTAGTGTTGGCGGGAAACTTATTTGAAGTAAAGTAAACATTTTCGAATATAATTATTCACTATAAAAAACATTACTGACAGAAAATATCTGATTTAAAGTATGATCTGCTTAAATATTGTTATGATATTCGAGGTTAAGTTAGGAACAAAAGTAAATATGGCAGGCTTGTCACCTTATTCCCGTTGGCTGGAATTAAGAACTAAAACATTAATTGGAAACTGCAAATACNTTGGAAACTGCAAATTTCTAAGATGTTTTTCCATATACCAGATCACCACGTACTGCATAATCCTTAATGGATAATTTTCAATATTATAAGCCCATATTTAGACGTTGTAACATTCATCAAACTGACGACAACATAGTTACATATTTGAAAGGAAATGCAATTTTGTTTGTAAAAATTGAAATGTACAGCCTACATGTGTATAAAACCAAAAAATAATAAAATATATAGACAATCTTGATACAAATAAATTTATAGATCATCAACCAAAATTGAAATATGAAAAACAATAAAATATTTTTTAAACATATAAATTGTCTTGTAAAATATGATTGTTTTTATTTTTAAAAGGACACAATGGACGGCAAAATTAAAATTTTATGTGATTTTATGATTTGACAAAACCGCTAATATTTAGTATACATTGTATCGAATTGTAAAATAATTTTCAGTACCAACCATAATTATATGTATAAAATGTATGCTTATCAAATTGGATCAAAGATCGTAACCTGAGAGGTGAACACGATAACGCATGACTGCAACATTTACATGTATGTGCCTAATTTCATTCATAAAAATTGCAATAAAAAAATTACGTTCATTTGTGAGTTAAATGTTGTAAGGTAAGGTTTTATCAAAAGGTGTTTTGTGCACATAGGTATAAACATCGTGTAGACCATCCTGAATCGCAAAGATCCATTTAAATCAATTGTTTTACATTTTCGTGATAGAAAGAGAATTTAAAAAGTTACATATATATGTTTCGACATTACCACTGTCTTGTGGGCGTAAAAAGTGCAATAACACATGTAATGCCTATAAATAAAAACATTAAAAAAAAATTCTGAATCTATTTCTTTACTGTTTCTACGAAGGTCTAAAAAAGATACAATAAGGAAAACACAATTTATCTGTGTTATTAAAGAAAAAATTTTTTTAAAGGTAGATAATTATTTCGAAAAAACAAAATACTCCCGTATATTTTAAACTATACTGGTACGAATACTACAAAAATGCAATGAAAAAACACGTGTCTTTAAAAGGATACGTCGACTTCAATATGTATTTTACATCAATCCAGGTGGCATCATGGCTCGAGTGTCAAAACATGTATGATTGTGTTTGCATGATTAAATTAACACTCTGGTATTTTTACTGCAACTTGTCATACATTTGGTGTTAGTGCCCTAATCTTGTGTGTATAAAAGAACATGTAACTGGAAGCTGGTCAAAAGTCAGTGTCATGAACATCAGTATGTCATGGTGGCATACATAACATGATTACTACCTCTTATCGCTTTTAGACCAGTGTGGTTCTTGCGGAGTTCATCAAACCTAGATGGTCCTATTAGTATAGTATATAGTATTCAAGTATATTATATTATACTACATTAATGCCAAGTTTTCCTTCAGATATGTCACTTAATTTTGCAGTGATTATTTATATGTTGTCCCACGGAAAAATACTATAATGTATAATTATAATATGCAAGTTTCGTAGACTTCAAGTATATTATAAAAAGTAATCAACTTAATCAATTTTGTATGTTTTACAAAATAATGTTTTTAGAAAATATAGCACGACCTAAGTCTTCCCTCAAGAAGAAAATATTTTTATGCCCGTATAACTAAGATAGAAATGTGAAAACGATGCAAAAATGTTAGCAAACCAACCATGTTTTTTGTTGCAATTGGACAATACGTCAGTAAGGCTACACATGAGCACCCTTGGTGTCATGCAGCACATCTAGTCGATATTCTATTTCTGCTCATCCATTAGCTCACATCACAGGAGGGATCGATACAATAACTGTGGATATCTGTGGTGGCAAAATTGCGAGATCTGATACAGAAGTTCTTAAGATATTGTCCTTGATATAAACAATAGAAAAAATATATAATTAGGTTATTTCAGGAGAGCGTGATGTCTATCTGTCGTGTATCATGACATATCCTTCGTTCAGGAAAAGTCTTATCAAGGTAGGCACGAACCTCTAAACCCCAATTAGACGGCGCACCGTCTTGTTGAAAAATGACCTCTGGTGCTACTCAAGCGACTGAGGAAAAGTAAACAATTGCAAAATATCCATATACACTAGAGATATGTTGGTGTCCTCAGCAAATAGAGAACGGTCCATTAAATGGTCATGCAAATACGCGCACCAAACATCTCCCTTTGGGCTGCCTCTAGTACACTCAGACACCTCACCAGGAGGCGCTGAGACCTAAATACGCATATGATATGCCGGTTCACTACACTACTGACAAAAAGGTCGCCTCGTCAGAAAAAGCAACACGTTTGAGATAGACCCATTATCGCCCTCAATACGTAATAACATTTCGACTGAAATTCATACTGACTTGTGACGTCCTTGGGCAACAAAGCCTGAAAAATTTGCACTTTGTATGCATGAGTACTAAACGTTTGTGTAAGATTTCACGAAGATAACTTTTTGGCCCTATACACTGATTTATTGGGCTTTTGCACAAAAGACTGTTCCACTGCTTCCATCCTTTCAGCTGATGTGAACGGTCGGCCAGTTCTCGGTAAGTCACCAAAAGATCCTGCGGTATTAAACTTGTCATCCCACGACTTCATGCCATTGACGTCGGGCAGCATCTTTCCATGCGTTGTCTGAATATTCCTTTGCGTTGTAATTGGTGACCGTGATTCGTGGTACCAGAGGACAGTCTGAGCTTTTCCTGATTTGGGAACGTGTCCGGTTTCCTGGACACTGCAAATGCTACACTACATCCACGTTACTGAAACACATCGGAAAAGTGTTTTTATAAAAAGGCAGAAAGTGGCAGGAAAGTAGAACCAGCAGTAAACGCCGACCAGTCAGACGTAGGAGAAATGTCCGATGGTCAAAAACCGGTGAAAATGGTAATTTGTTATATATGTGGTAATCCTGGTCACCTTCGATTCAAAAGTCTTTTTGCGAAGAAAACATGCGTGATAATGTTCAGTTTAAAACACCAATGTTTTAATAGGAATGACTTGCTGTATGTGCAATTAATAATTGGAAATTTAAACTTATTCGCGTTGGTAGATTCGGGTGCCNCAATGGAGACAACTTCACTACGTTTGCCTCATCAAATGGTATCTTACTTCCATTTATTTATATATTTTTTATTTATTTACGAATCTATGTGTTAACGTTTTAAGAAGACCTGCTTTGGATACATTCGAACAAGATACCTGATACCGACGAAAATACGACTTATGTGATGTTTTTAAATTACGATTTCTACTATATTAATCATAACGATTACAAGTGATATTGAAATATGGATGAAAATGCATAAACTTAAAAATTTAATTCATTGTTTAAAATGAATCAAGAAAAAGAAACTCATACGGCTATAAAATTTGATTCGAAATTTTGAAAAAAACTTAATATATATCGGCACTTAAATTTACAAACTTTCGAAATGTGTTAGTGGATAAGGAAGGGACTTTGAGGAGCTATTTTGGCTTAGGAGCAAATGTATCGTAATGTTTAAAATTACGTTCTTGCAGTGTATAAGAATCGGTCCGTTTAAAATTTGAACCCTGCTAACGAGTGTTCTAACCTTATAATCGATAATTTACTCTGCAGTTCTCAGCTGTATTGTTAGTTTAAGGAAATCATATCTCCCTTTGTAAAAACACTTCCGAACGTGGAAATACCTACACCCATAAAGCATCGTCTTAGCATAATTGCACCAACGCAACAACTAGCATGTATGATTGTGTTTGCATGATTAAATTAACACTCTGGTATTTTTACTGCAACTTGTCATACATTTGGTGTTAGTGCCCTAATCTTGTGTGTATAAAAGAACATGTAACTGGAAGCTGGTCAAAAGTCAGTGTCATGAACATCAGTATGTCATGGTGGCATACATAACATGATTACTACCTCTTATCGCTTTTAGACCAGTGTGGTTCTTGCGGAGTTCATCAAACCTAGGTGGTCCTATTAGTATAGTATATAGTATTCAAGTATATTATATTATACTACATTAATGCCAAGTTTTCCCTCAGATATGTCACTTAATTTTGCAGTGATTATTTATATGTTGTCCAACGGAAAAATACTATAATGTATAATTATAATATGCAAGTTTTGTAGACTTCAAGTATATTATAAAAAGTAATCAACTTAATCAATTTTGTATGTTTTACAAAATAATGTTTTTAGAAAATATAGCACGACCTAAGTCTTCCCTCAAGAAGAAAATATTTTTATGTCCGTATAACTAAGATAGAAATGTGAAAACGATGCTAAAATGTTAGCAAACCAACCATGTTTTTTGTTGCAATTGGACAATACGTCAGTAAGGTTACACGTGAGCACCCTTGGTGTCATGCAGCACATCTAGTCGATATTCAATTTCTGCTCATCCATTAGCTCACATCACAGGAGGGATCGATACAATAACTGTGGATATCTGTGGTGGCAAAATTGCGAGATCTGATACAGAAGTTCTTAAGATATTGTCCTTGATATAAACAATAGAAAAAATATATAATTAGGTTATTTCAGGAGAGCGTGATGTCTATCTGTCGTGTATCATGACATATCCTTCGTTCAGGAAAAGTCTTATCAAGGTAGGCACGAACCTCTAAACCCCAATTAGACGGCGCACCGTCTTGTTGAAAAATGACCTCTGGTGCTACTCAAGCGACTGAGGAAAAGTAAACAATTGCAAAATATCCAAATACACTAGAGATATGTTGGTGTCCTCAGCAAATAGAGAACGGTCCATTAAATGGTCATGCAAATACGCGCACCAAACATCTCCCTTTGGGCTGCCTCTAGTACACTCAGACACCTCACCAGGAGGCGCTGAGACCTAAATACGCATATGATATGCCGGTTCACTACACTACTGACAAAAAGGTCGCCTCGTCATAAAAAGCAACACGTTTGAGATAGACCCATTATCGCCCTCAATACGTAATAACATTTCGACTGAAATTCATACAGACTTGTGACGTCGTAGGGCAACAAAGCCTGAAAAATTTGCACTTTGTATGCATGAGTACTAAAGGTTTGTGTAAGATTTCACGAAGATAACTTTTTGGCCCTATACACTGATTTATTGGGCTTTTGCACAAAAGACTGTTCCACTGCTTCCATCATTTCAGCTGATGTGGACAGTTGACCAGTTCTCGGTAAGTCACCAAAAGATCCTGCGGTATTAAACTTGTCATACCACGACTTTATGCCATTGACGTCGGGCAGCATCTTTCCATGCGTTGTCTGAATATTCCTTTGCGTTGTAATTGGTGACCGTGAT
>NQII01009688.1:19085-47911 GCA_002778355.1 Clitarchus hookeri | reverse complement strand
ACTGTCAAGCAAATTCCAGTCATTTCAATTGATGCACCTGTGTTAGCATGGGTGCAGTCACATCCCGTCTACTCCGGAGCCCCATTCACAGAAGCGTTCGCTGAACTGTTGCGGTAGACACGTGTCTGGATGCCCTCTGGTTAATTTGCATGGTGAACTGTTCCACTGTGGCCTGTCCGTTAGCCTTCACGCACCGTTGTAGTCTACGTTCACCTTAGACATCAATGGTGTGTGGAACTCCGCAGTTTCCACGACGGTTATTCTCAATGGTGCCGTTCGTCCACTCACAATACACCTTTACCACAGAGGCAAGTGAACAGTTCATAAAGGTACCTGTTTATACACACTTCACCGGCCCACATAACAGGCCATACATCATGGGCTACGCGTGGCAGATGACACTTCTAGCAGGTGGTCATTATAATGTGATTCAATTATGTATCTGAACCAGGTAAAAGAAAAACCATCAGTGAATAAGCTTCTTTACTACACAGGAGTTGGCTATGCATGGGCATCAAAACAGTGGGCCATTTTAAAATTAAAAGCCAGAATAAAATTATGGTAATTGTTGCAAACTTCTTAGATTTCACATAGACGGAGATGAAATATTAAAAATATATTCATACTTGTGGAGGTAATGCTTCCTACATAAGCCCTGACATTCAGAACCAAATTATTGATGCCTGTGAGGAACTTATTTTACAGAAAATAGTATACAGAGTTAATTCTTCAGAGTGGTTCAGTATTTCAGCAGATCAAACCACCGATTTAATGGGGATTGAACAGTTATCACTTTGTGCAAGGTATGTTAATTATACAGAATTTGGTTATGTTATTAAAGACTAGATGTCCCAGCGTGGACTACAGAATTATTGTTTAGGCGACGGTATATCAGAAAACGCTTTCACGGATTGTCGCTGCTTGCAGTATACCGAGATACAGAAGTTGATCCTGTACGTGTTTTGGAAGAACCAGTCAATGTATTCTGTTGAAGAATTAGTCGAGACTTACAAAGGAAAGAAGTGTGTTTCATTTCATAATATAGGTTAATATTATTTACAGAATCCACTGTTTGTTTTTCTCAATGTTCAATAACAAAATTACAGTGCTTTAATTAATCCAGTATTTTATGGAATTGTGGATCAGTACAAGAGTAACCCCCCCCCCTCCCCTCCATAAATGCCTAGCTATGCCTCTACGTACAACAGTTAACTTATTTTTTTAGCATTCACAGATGACTCCCCTTGACCTTTCCCATACCAAATTATACTGCATGAAGGTTGCACTTTGAAAGAGTAATTTTGTTACTTTATAACAAGTGATTCATGAGGAGTTACCGCAACCCACAGGGCTTATTCATTGCATCATTAAGAGCAAAATATGTCACATACATGTGGGTTCTGTTCCCAATGTTTACAGAGTAATTCGAAACGTTTGAAGTAAATACAGTGATGTATTAGCAGATGGTATTGATTACAGTTGAGCAACACAATTGCATCTAACAAGCTTACAAAATATGTTTCCCTCTACTTCCATACTCTTGGCCGCACGCTTATGAACCGCACGTGTTGCTATACGTAGCTTCACACGGCCGTCTGTGATTGTAAATTGAAACCTCTCTTAGTTTATCGCTCAGAAAATCCAAGAGCCTTAAAAAATTAATCTAAAGCTGGTTTGCCAGTCATTTGGAAGTTTAATGCAAAAGCTTGGGTGACAGGTTCTCTTTTTGAAGACTGGTTTGGCCATCATTTTATTCCTGAAGTCTAACGTTATTGCCAAATAAAAGAAATCCCATTTAAAGTGATGCTAATAATTGACAATGCACCAGGTCACCCTCCTGCTACTCTAATTAATTTCGACCCACGGGTGAAAGTTGTATTTTTGCCACCAAACACCACCAGCTTGCTTCAACCGATGGACCAGGGAGTCATTAAAACATTTAAAGCTTACTACACAAGACGATCGTTTGCGCATCTACATGAAGCTATGCGACAAGACAACGAGCTTTCTGTCAAAGACTTTTGGAAGCAATTCAATGTTTTAGATGCTGTTAGAATTGTTGGACAATCTTGGAATGAGATTTCACAAAAAACTTTGAATGGCATCTGGAAAAAACTGTGTCCATTCTTTTTCACCACTGAAACCCAAGGAGAATCAGTGCCAGATCTTGAACAATCGATAGTGTAATTGAAGGAGTGGTAAATATTGCCGAACAATTAAATTTAGAGGTANAATTTAGAGGTGGATGGTGCTGACGTTCAAGAATTGCTGGATTCACACAATCAAGAGCTGACAATTGACGAGCTTATAGAAATGCGTGAGCATGAGCAAGACATTGAACAAACTGATTCGTTAGACCAAGTTGAATCGGAAAATCAAATGACGATTGCAAACTTAACAGAAGGCCTCGGTTCAATTGAAAAGGGGTTAAAAATCTGAAAAAATTGACTCCAACGAAGAGAGCATTTCTACTACAAAACGGGGAATAAAAAAGTTATTGGCGTGCTACAAGGAAATTTTGAGTGAAAAGAAGAAAAATTTAACTCGTCAGGCGACAATGTTAGAATATATGAAGCCGCCTACGTCAAAATAACTTCGGTTTACTTTTTTTTATTCATAACAATGTAAATTGTTTTATTATCTAACATTTTATTAAACATTTTTCTTCTAAATTGTTTTCTTTGGGCTCTGGTCCCAATTAAACATAATTTATATGTATTTGTTATGCAAAATTGAACCCCGATTTATGCAAATTCTACTAACACGGTTATTGCTCGGTCCCACCTATCGCGTAAGTCCGGGGTATTACTGTATTTCCAATTTGTCAAATTACCCTGTAAATATTGGGAATAAGATACACATGTATATGACATATTTTGCTACAAATGATGAAAGGAATAAGCCCTGTGATTGGCTGTAACTCCTTGTGAATCATCCTGTATGTGCTCTAAGTATAGTGACAGAGTTATCATAGCTAAAAACTTCAGTCTCAAAAATATACAAATCTGCACCGCAAATTTTTAAATTTCCTCTAAATTACAGAAGAAGAAAAAAGTAATAAAAAAGTCTTAATAAAATACTTAGGTTTGTTATCTTCTAAATACAAAATAGTCTGAATTAATGGATAAGGTACAATCTGTTGCATTCTCTATTTTCACCCAGGTTTTCCACAGATATTGAAACAAAATTTTTTTAAAGTTTGTTTTGCTTAATTAATATGATCTTACTTCATATATGATGGGTTAATATTTAAGTAACATAGGATCTTAAATGTTAAAACCATGTTCNCTTAATATGATCTTACTTCATATATGATGGGTTAATATTTAAGTAACATAGGATCTTAAATGTTAAAACCATGTTCAGATGTAAAAGACAAATAAAAAACCAGTAGTATTATGTATCATTATGTATCTCTAGTATTTTGGAAATGAATAGAGGGTGCAATTTAACAAAAATCGAAACCAGAAAATATATAAAATATACAGGTAGATGCAGATTACTCATGTTTTCACATGCAGTAATAATTACTTTGCAATGCAGGTAAGTAAAGTATGAATATTATTAATGCTTCGTAACACTTGATCACACTAATGAGCGCACAGGACTGGACAAATCTTGCAGCCTCAGTCTNAATATTATTAATGCTTCGTAACACTTGATCACACTAATGAGCGCACAGGACTGGACAAATCTTGCAGCCTCAGTCTCTATCAGCTGTCTTAAAGACAAGTTGCATAATGAGTTCATGTGATAATGGAGATACTGGAGCGTTTTGTTTTAAGGGTGGGTAGCCAAGTTGTTTATTCCAGATCATCAGTTATTACCTCAGAATGACTCGAGTGACCACATAAAAACATTAAAAAATACTTTGACCTAGCCTGGATAAAAGCAGAATCTACAAAAATTATAGCTAGCATACTTTTTGTATGGCACTAAAGCGCATTACCCATTTTCCGTGGACAAGAAACCAAGTTATTACAAGAAAGTTATATGCAATCATATGCTACATACAAAACTCAAACTCATTCCATGTGAGGCTATAGTTGCAAAGTGTATTCAAGATTTAAATAAAACTAGATGGCAAATTAGAACTTAATGGAGAATAAAAATGGACCAGAGGTATTTTTAAACCATAATGCACTATTGTAGAAAAGTATACCAAGCATATGCTGTTGTGTATCATTCAGTTTTTTACGAAAATTTCTTGTGTATATATGTATAATTGTGGTGCACATGTGTGTGTGCATTGTGCATGGGGCTATTATTTTTATTTATTACTTCCAAGTACGCTAACCTANGGCACGTAAAATCTAAGTAAGAAAATGTGAAGTGGGTTTCAATGTTGTCTGTTGATTAGGGATGGGTCGGTTCCGTTCTTCGGTTCCAATTTATACCGGTTCTTGAGGTTTGACTCGGAACCGGTTTTAGGTTAACAACTACTCGGTTCTCCTTTCTAAAAAACAATAAATTTACTGTAAAACTCTGTCCTTACAAAATAACTACCTCTTGTATAGCGCTCCCTTTTCCCCAAAAATAACGGAAAAAAATTCTGGGGTGCGCGCCATACTCGAAAATAAAATTAAGGAGTGGTAGTCGTAAACTGTTTATCACTCAGCCCGCCCCTGTAAACCACACTGCTAGCCGATCAATACATTTCTCCAAGCCTTCTTTGTTTCCTGTAAGGCAGAGAATAGCCTTGTCAAGGGGGCGGGAAAAGGGAAGAAGCAACATTTTTTTTAGAGGTGTGACATTCCAACAAAGCAAAAAAACCAGCAGGTCCCTGCATAAAAGAAGCAAAAAAAAAGGAAGTGGACGGCCTTGTCACTGTGTAAAAGAAGCAAAAAGAAAAAAGAAGCCTGCTGGTAAAAGAAACAAAAAGAAAAAGGAAGCAGGTCGCCCACTGGAGTTGTTGACATTATTTTAATGACCATAGGTTAAAGCCACACCACAATGTTTAGGCTTTTAGAGCCACTGCGAGTTATTTAGTTAAAGTATTTTCCAGACATATCACAATCACCACCTATTAATGAAAAACAAAAAAAAATTTGTAACATATTTACTAACCTTAAATAAATTTAATACAAGTTTATCTGTATACATTAAATCTTATCTTCTAATTTTGTTATTTTTCTATTCTTCAGTAGGTTAAATAAAGCATTTAATAAATTTTACCTGCATTGGTTGATTGAAGTTGCAAGCAAAATGCAAGTATTCAAAATGGAACCGATATTTAAATTGTAGAATCGGTACCGGAACCGATATTTTTTGTTATTTCACCCATCCCTAATATATATATACATACACATACATACATACATATATACATACACATACATATATACATATACACATATATATACACACACACACACATATATATATACATATACACACACACACACACATATATATATACATATACACACACACACACACACACATATATATATATATATATATAGCAAAAATGGATGTCTCAAATTACACACCACTACTTTGGTAAGAAAAAAAAAATAAATAAGTGAATAGCAAATTTGGAAAGAGACTTACTAACAGCAGGGTACGATAGGAGTTATGGTGAGTTTACAGTTGGAAAATTTTACCCGTTAAGAAATGTGCAGCAACTGCCAATCCCATACACAAAAGTCTTCTGTTTTTGCAATTCATAGTTCACATGTTACCTTTTAATTTCAGCCAATGAATAATCATCATGATAAGCATGCCATCTTTACATGATGCAAACTAACCTCACATGACATAACTAGCATAAAGTACCTACAAATTACTAGAGATGTTTATCAGGCATTGTGATCAAATTTTATGTGTTAGTATTCAACAACTGGCTTCTAGAAACACAACCACCCTGTATAAACACAATGGCAAGGATCTGGGGGGTAGTCTCTGTTAAGCTGACCCCATCTTTGAAAAGTTATAAAACTATAAACCAACCATTATTGGCCGTAAACTGGGGTTACTTACGACACTGACTGTAACTTGCGACACTTATAAAGGACTTTTGTTTGCACATGTGGCAGCTCTGAAATAAGATTACACAGTTCTATAAAGTTGGTTTCTGTCAACAATGTATGGTGTATAAGGTTTCATTTTACTAAGAGCTGTGACTTGTGTGAACTAAAATCTTTTTTTGGTGTCCCAAGTTACCTTAAGTGTTACTGCAGTACCTTTAGTCAGGCAGGCACACCTGAGACAAGAACAGTACTCACTCAATAGGGTGCAAGTAACATACAATAGTTTGTAACTTGATCACAAGTTATCCATTTTCTTCGTAAAGCACGANAACTCAATAGGGTGCAAGTAACATACAATAGTTTGTAACTTGATCACAAGTTATCCATTTTCTTCGTAAAGCACGAGAATAGATTGACAGAAAAAATTAATTCTCTGCAATTCATATTTTTTATCTGCTGCTCTTCCATGTCATAATCATATCACCTTACACCGGGCACAGAACTTTTTGGCCGCTCAAGGTCAGTTGATCTGCCGTGCTCCTCCCACTAGCTCGCGTCTGAAGCCTACCACGGCTGTGCACTGTTGCCTAGTTCGCAGTGTTACAGTGCCAACAGCCCATCGAAAGCTAGTTACTCAGTAGAAACTTAAGGTGTGGAAAATGACATTGAATACACTTTTGGTATTAAGAAGGTATGATTGAGAGTGTGTTCTGTTTGCTCTCACCGAGCAGACAGACAATCCTGCACCCTTTCTCTGCAGTAATGCTAGACTGTTCAATATTCCATAAAATAAATTATTGGGATCTGAAGAACTTGTGTTTGCCAATATGTCAAAAAAAAATTTAAAGCTATATTTGAAATAGGACTTAACAAGTGTCTACCTAATGCAAGTGATTAGTGGTAGAGAGTATAAAAACTTTTGGTGTATAGATGGATTCACAACCTACAGGTAGCATACGTACATTAGAAAAAAAGTTGAACACTGCATTTTTACATGCATCCATTCTCATTAACACTTAGTGTACGTACGTAGAAAATAAAGCCAGAGTAGCTCAACTGGAAGGTAGCTAACATTTAAACTGATGGGCAACTCTCGCAAATGTTAAATTTTTTTTAATTATGAAAGGGGTGCTTTTTTTTTTTTTTTTTTTTAATTTTTCCCTTCTCGTTGAAACTTTTTTCATGATTTCTTCCCCATCCATTCTAGAATGCTGTGTAAGAATTTCCCAGTTTATGCTAATATACTTTCGTCCCTTCTTTAAGGCGTTTCTATTTTTGTTACCCTCAAGTACCAAAAATTTCATTTTGATAAATAGCTACTTACAATGCCTATTCTCACCTTCTCCTTTAAAACTTATGCGGAACACCAAATTTTTTTTAACTCGCCATTTTTCTTCTCTTGAAACCCTCTTTACCAAAAACACCCAACCAAAACCCTAGAAGTACAATGGAACAGTACCATAATAAGAATGGGTTATGACAAATTCACTACAGCAATAACTTTATGCACTGTCATGTTCTATATTGTAAGTAATTACATAATGGTAGGGATTTATTTACAATGATTGAAATAATATATTCAGAGTTAGTTAGAAATTAACTTCAGATTCTGTACAGTTAAATACTGGTTTCAAAAATGTATTTATTTCCAGCAGTAACGTAAGTCAATGTTTACATTGCCCAAGCAATGTAACTATTAATTTGTATGTCATTTTTTCTTCTATGCAGTTTGGTTTAGTTAAATGTCTTCACATGCTTGTTAGGAATCTTATGTAACAATATTAAAAAATATAAAAACTTGAGCAAAATTTGCAGGAGAATATGATGAATAAATGAAGGATGTTTTCAAGATAAGCAACAAGGAGAGCTATAATTTTATATGATGTTGACAAAAGGCGAAGAGGCAAATGGCTGTTGAGACGACCATGCATATCCTGAGGTCCGAGGTTCTAGTCTTCAATGGCACTGCAGGTTCAGCATTAAAAAGCGTAGAAACTACAGCCCAATATAAAATATGCAAGTCACGAAATTTTTCTAAAATTGCTTCAATCACAGAGATTAGAATTTCATGTAGTGAAGATATTTGGTAAAAGTAATTAGTTTATACAGTAATCTCTCGGTTTAAGGCCTTTCAGTTTAGCAACTCTCTCACTTTTAATGACAGTTTTTTCTGATCCTACCAAAGTCCTGAGCACATATTCATCATTCAGTTAAAAGACTATTTTAGTTGAAGGACATTTTCCCCAGTCCTCTGACAGTCGTTAAAATGAAAAATTACTGAATGCACAAATTTGAATTTTTACATCCCGGCATGTAGATCCAAATATTCAAGAAACGCTTTTATTGTGGACTTTAATTTTACATCTATTTTACACTTGTGACAGACATTAATTGTAGTGACTGATCCCACAATTTAATTAAATGCAGTGAAGTTTCTTGTTCTTGTATGGGTATTAGTTTGATCCGATATTTATGAAGTGTAAAGTTATGTCATCTACACTACGATTTATCTCACATCGCATACGTATTGGAATTTTGCACAAAGAACTCGCCCAAAATTGACATTAGAGGTAAAACACTAACTGAAACCCTTAAGTGCGACTATTATCACAGTACTTTTATACTAACACGACATGTCTCACATGACACATTACAATATTAATTAAAATGTTAAAATACTCATTTAAAAATGTGCATTTTGGTGTACGTAATTGCTTGCTGTAACAACAGCATCCTTATTCTCGAAGTTGAAACATATGTAAATATTTTCATTTGTGGTCTTCGTACACATTGCATAGAGAGGTCAAAAGAATGTTAACTTTTCTATCCCTTGTACAAGCAAAAGGAATGGATGGAAATGAGTCATCTTTTTTTCTTCTTTGTTCCCCTCTTGTCCTTGCTATGTCCTGTTGCCAAGTGGAGCTGCATTCATGAAAAAAAAGATGGCTGGAAGAAATTATTGATCCCTTGGGCAACTAGAAGAGGGGAGGTGGAGACAAGAGAGGGTTCCCAAGAAAAGAGACACACAGCTATTGTCAATTTATTTATCCTATGGCTATATTAAAGTAAAAGCATGCTACGCTTAAAATTAGGTCCATTTGTAGAATATAGCTGTCAGACTTCCACATTTTTTTCCTTTTCAAATGTGGACAAATAAAAGCTGCTGTTCTCGGAAATACAAATGTCTGCAACTACACAGTGCAGATCAGAGGCTGTACTGAAATGGTTCAAATAGCAGTAACATGTAATGTTTATTTTGAATCTTTGGTAGTAAGTTTACAAATACTAGATGGAAAAAAAAGTTTCTCAATTACCAATCATTGTAACTTGTGCTCAAGAAGTGTGTATGATAACATTGCATGAAATGATGGTGCAAAGTAAAATTCAGTTACAACAATAATTCGCTATAGGGATAATTTTATCACACACACTGTCACTCATTATAGCAAGCTTCCACTGTACGTAGCATTTAGGTGGGGGGACATTTTGCTGTTTTCTACATTTGATCCCTCACTGTTTCCATGCTTTTTGGCCTAGGAAGTTGAAAAATGACACAGAGGCATCTTTTAAGGGGGAGTTTGACACACATTAAGAATTCTTGTCAATTTTAGTTTTTAGAGGGGATCAATTTTTACTTGCAAATATTTCCAAAATTATTTTATCCATCTGTGGCATTCCAATTTGGCATACTCCTTAACCTTATCCCTTTCCCGTTGCCTCATGGTGCACCATCAATCTTACAATAACTGTACAAATTAGTAATGGGGTCTGGTTGTTTAATTTCAAACTTCTAAATCTTATAAATGGTTTTAGCTATGGCACCGGGACTTGGTAGGCATGCCCAGGGGGTTGATGACTTTTAATCATTATGGTTGTGAGCACCATCCAACCATTAAAAAAAATATTTTTTAATTTAAAATTTTTTAAAATTTGCGCCTGCTCACACAAACTTCTTTTGTGGGTTCTTTCCCATCTATCATCAAATAGCATGCAAGAATTTCCCAGTTTTTACTCATTTCCCTTATATTTATCCTTGATTCACCCACAAAAGATAGCATGCAGAACCTGGTGGTTTGGCAACTATGCATTACATCAACTGTAGGTTCTGCTTCTGCAGGTTATGCCAACATCTTTATGCACAAGTCACCTGATTCATCCATGCAGAACAATCCTGCAAAGCTCTGTGAGCTGACCCCAGAGCCCTATTACACAAAACTAAAAGATTAATAATTTATAAGTTACATATACTAGTAAATATGGTGTAATAATATAGTTGTAACATTTCAGTAAAAATATAAGGCCAAAATTCTGTTTTCCATTATTTTGATTTGTTCTTCTCCTAAAACAAATTAGACAGGGAAAGATCATTTGTTCATATTCTCACAAGAAAATTAAATAAACTCTTCTTCAACAAATTATACAATTATCAATATATTTCCATTATCGATTAAACAAAATTTAAAATATAGTGTAGCAGTTATAGTAATTACATCAATATCATATCAATTATTTTATAATTTTTTAATTCTTCATCACCCACACGTGTACGTTCTCGATGGTGAAAATTATATTTGTTACAGAAAAAAGTTAAATTCAAACTTTTATACTTCTTGTTATTTGCTCTCTAATTGGCTGTCGTCTGACCATGCCACATTTCTCCTCCAATCAGGGCACTTTTCTTTAATTAATTAAATTTTACGTGATTGAAAATTTGCAATATTTTATACCCTCTATAAGGACTAATGAACCATAAGAATAACCACAGCAATAATCTCTAAATAATTTCTACATCAACAAACTCGTGACATAACCAAACTTACTCTGCACTTAGCTTAAATCATATGATAAATCTTAACTTAAAAATGATGTCAATTAATAGTTACCATAACCAAATAATCTGCAATCAAAATGGTAATAATAATATAATAACTTCTGAAAACCTGTAACGTTACATAATGTTCCACAAAGTAGGCGCCCATGCTTGTAATTTACACTAATAATTACAAATGAATTCAGCCATCTTATTAGTGGGTAGAGTGACAATCAACTATGGCATTACGAGAGGTTAAAATGTTGATATTACAAAATATAGAAAGCAGAAAAGCTACGTTGCTCCATACTTTCAGCGATACTCTAAATAAGGCAGATAAGGCCAATGCTTGGGATGAAGTGTTTCAGATTTCATGTTCTGTAAATGCTTTTCCAGGGAAAAAATTTACATACTTGAGATATGTTTTTTGGCCAAATATGAGGAAGAACACAATGGTAAGTTACATTCTTTCGCTATGTTAGGCTAAGCACTTATATATTTTGAAAATATACTAATCTTTGTTGAAAATAAAATGTTAACGTACAGCTTGTAAACAATATAATTTTTTGGTTACCAATAGGCCATGTGTATTGGGCGTGTATGGCTTTCATTAAGTTTAACGTTTCGTTAAATTTGTTTGAGTAAGAGGTTTATATTACGTTTCATATAAATATAAAGTAGATTATGAAAATATCTCCTATTTTCTAGATGAAAGTGGACAATGCCAGGAAAACTGGCACAGGAGGAGGTAAGGAAGCCAAGCTTACTGACCTAGACAAGAAAGTCCTAGAGATTGTTGGGAAAGACCCCTGTTTGTATATTCAACAAATGTCACCGAGACAATTGAAGAAGAAAAGCAGTGTGTGGAAGCACAGCTTTTGAACAATAGTCCTTCTGTGTCGCACGAAATAGGAATATCGAATTAAATGGATAAGTGGACATAGCGTGAAGGTATTTTAGGTGCAATTTTGGTAACCACTGTATCCACACTGTCTTTAGATAATTAAATGCAATTTCGCTAGGTTATAGGATTTAATGATACATAGTGCTAATTTTAAACTGTACAATGGAAAAAGCACACAGGTATGTTGAAATTAATATGTGCAGTTTGTCCCTTTTGACACATTATGCTATCAGTAGCCTAATAATTTCCAAACAATTAGTAGTAGCTTTCCCAGGCTGTTACCATATTTCATCACATAATCGTCGCACCTAATTTTTCAGTTAAGAAAAAATTCATTGTATAATCATCGCTCTGCAATATGTTGTTTGCATCTCCGTGCGCATCTTGCATGGAAGTGGACAGAAACGTCAAACCTTGCACAACCTTGGTAACTGGTTGCCTTGGCAATGAGCTGTCCAATCAGCGCATGCCGTGAACAGTGTTTCTGCACACACAATCAGTAGCAGAACTTAATATCTAACTTGCAGTCTTTCTGCTTTACTACATTTTTTTCTTATTCCTTTTCCTTGTTGTTCTCTCCTTGTGTTTCAATTTCCTTCCCTTTTTCCTTACTACCTTTCTCATACTATACTTTAGCACTCTCTTCCTCTTCCCTATTGTCCTAAATCTACCCCTCAATTTCCTTTTCCTTACTGTCTCTACCCTCTTATTCCTTATCTTTTTTCTGACTATTTTACTGACCCTGGGTTTATATCTTAGTTTCTTACTTTCAAAACATTGCTTGAAAACTGCATAATGTTTCATACTACGATACCCTTTACTCTCAGCAACTCTTGCCTGTTGCAATTCAATATCTGATCCCTCTCGCAGCTTTAATTCATTATTACTATTTAGTCGAACTCCCCTAACCTTATTTCTCCCTTCCTTTATTACCTTTCTCTTCGACTTACTAACCTCACAACAGTTAGGTTCACTCTCCACTAAACTATCTGCAACTCTATCCTCTTTATTTATAACATCTGCCTTACTACCTTCAACATTAAACTCTTTACCTTCCTTGTCACAGCCAATATCACCTTCATTTTTTATGTCATTGCTATTTTTAATATTTTTACTTGGGGCAATTACTGTTGAAACCTTTCATAATCTTTTTAGAGATTCAACCCCCCACTTGTCTATATTTGTTATTAATTCTTCAAATTTTTTCTCACTGTTTTCTGCTTGTTGACTAATGTCCTGTTTAATCTCCTGTTGTACCTGTATCATCTCCTGTTGTCCCTGTTTAAACTCCTGTTTAATCTCCTGTATCATCTTTATAGTTTCCTGCGTGTTGTGCGGTATTTGCGCCATTTTTATTGCAGTTACGACGTGGTCATTAATATAAACATTACTTTTAACCCCTTAACAAAATGACTCGTTGCGAAATTTACACACTTGCACACAAAAAAAAAAAACAAATAATTCTTGGCGTATGTACTTTATAATAACATAACCTGCAATACTCTTAACCCAATTACTTGCAATGATGACTTGACTGGTGATTGAAGATTTCTTACCATTGTAGTTGATGAATGAGATCTCGTACCTGAAACTTCGGCGTTGTGCTGCTGTAAACCTGGAACTGCCGCCGGTACTGTGTTGTTGTGCTTCTCGATGTTCGTGGATCTCGTAGATTTCTCGTAGATTCGTCTTCAAGTGTGGTTATTCGTCGTGCCCCGCGGTTGGGTTGCCATTTTGTAACGTTCGGCCGCAGTTACACTGCCGATGCTACGTTGCCACAACTAGCTCAGAAGTAGAACACGAGACTCTGTACAATGGACTCCAATTAATTATTAAATAAAGTAAAATTCCAGAGTATTTTGTTCCATACTTTTATTTATCATTTACGTGTCACAGTTCACAAACGAATTTTCGGTATGCAGAGTACGAACCGTTCACCTATAAATATACATTCAGAACGAAGTCACAGTTGTTTACTTAATTATGTTCTTTAAAAACTGACCCGAAGAAATTTAAAATGTGGCTACCTCCCACACCAGCGGAGAAATAAAACAGCTAAGTCTAGTTGCCAATGTGGGGATTATCGTCACACCCGACGCGTCATAGGCGAGCATTCTATTGCGGAACTGAAGGGCGACTGCCCTCGCCGCCGACTGACTTGAAGTAAAGCTTGACCTGAAGTGACTGCTTGACCTGAAGAAACTGCTCGAAGGGCGACAGAAAGACGCGTCTTTTGTCCTGCCTATCGCCCCCCTCTCCCGAGATAAGGGCACGGCATCCGGCATCTGCCACGCACGCTTTCCACTCGTTATAGACACTGCTCCGCACGAAACTAATACTACGCCGTCAACATAAACGAACTTCTCGTACAACAAAACTTGTTGACGCATTCTGAAAGTTTCTAAATAATGCTGATGCTTCACAAAAAACTGAAAACTACGATGTTTGAAACGAAACGGCAACCGGACTCCTGATAACCGTAAAACAACAAACGTCTGCCCGATAACCGTAAAATAGTACACATCTGCCGGATAAACAAACTATCACGGGAAAAGAGCCACCACTGCTTTTAACTTGACACCAGATAAAAATATTACAAAGCTTAGCAAAGTTTAAGAAAAACGAACGAAATTGAAACATGTGTCCCGAAACTTAAGAATACTGCGTCATTACAAACATGCCCTGAAACTGGTGCTTTAACTGCTGTTTCATCAAAAGATATTTGCGCTGGTTTGTACGTGCTTGTACAGCTGCTCTGCAAGTCCGGCAAAAATGTTACCCAATATCGCTATGTGGGGGTGTACCAGAGCGATGTAGATGAAGATGGAGAAGTTAAGAGTACAATTTCTGAAGACAATTGATGGTAAACGTTTCATTGAAATCTTGAATGACATAGCAGACGTTCAATTTGAAGACATTATTGCAAAATTGAAAGCGCCAGAGAAAAAAATTTATGGCAATAATATATTTATAGAATTTTCGGCAAATATTGACGTATTTCAAAAGAAATAATTAACTTAAATGACAAAGAAGTGTACTATTTAGTAATATACATTGTTTGATCTCTTATTTTGTTAATATTATACTTATAATTACGTTTATATTCACTTAAGTACGACGTGTTGCACCCGCGATAATTTGACGTAGCACCCGCAATTGCTTCAAAAGTGAATAATTCATTGTTTATTTTTGTTTTCTATATTTTTTTTATTACTTTGGTCAATAGATTTATCGTCTTTCATAATATAAAGGCATAATACAATAAATGTTTCACAATTAACAGACTTTTGTGTTTTTGTACTATGATCTGGAAAGGTGAGCCAATTTTGTTGCACCTGCGATAGCACTTTAAACCTCCCTCGTGACTATTTATATATTTCATTAAAATTCTTATAAACAAATGAAAAGAGAACAGGTTAAAATGTAGCCTTTCAAAAAATAATTTCAATAAAAAAATTTTTTATTTCAATAGTAAGAAATTATAGATGCGTCTAAATGTTGCACCCACGATAATGGAATCGCACTACAGCCAAAACCCAATTCCCCACCTGAAAAAAAATTGACACGTAACCAAGGGTGACATTGTTGGAGTGTTATGAACCCTGATCTCGTGGGAATTCCTGAGAATAACCCACCTCACTCTCCACGTACAGATATCTGAGAAGGATCAGAAGTCGAACCTCCACGAGACAGCACACACTTATGTTTTAAGGTTTTCCCTGGTCTGACAGAATGATGTACAACAAACACACTGGAAGCTACTAAAGTCCAAGCTGATGGGTTTCGGACAGGGAACATTTACAACTTACAGAATGTAATAAGAAAACTGCGCTCGAGGNTAAAGTCCAAGCTGATGGGTTTCGGACAGGGAACATTTACAACTTACAGAATGTAATAAGAAAACTGCGCTCGAGGAGGTCTCCACACTCACCTGATTATTGCTACTTTGTGCATCAGACGCAGCAGCTGATTGAGAGGTAGTCCTGTATNGGAGGTCTCCACACTCACCTGATTATTGCTACTTTGTGCATCAGACGCAGCAGCTGATTGAGAGGTAGTCCTGTATTCTATAGCTTCTTCATATACGTCAATCTCATCTTTTACCTCCACCTGAAACATAGCATTAATTACAGATGTGAATAAGTTGACATTACTGCCAACTTAAATGGAACATCAGAAAGAATTCAAAATGTACCAAGTTACCACATGAATCCTTTCATAATGCTCAAATAAGATTGAGGGGCGCAGTATAATTACCCCAGCTAGGTTATAGAAACAAAAGAATTTATTAATTTCATTATATTAATGAGTAACTGATTAATTCTTTGTAAACATTTAATTAATTCATCACCATCACCATAATCATCAAAAACCGGTTCCAGCCACTGGCCGGGTCTATTTGCAACACAGNTTTAATTAATTCATCACCATCACCATAATCATCAAAAACCGGTTCCAGCCACTGGCCGGGTCTATTTGCAACACAGGTCTCTCCGTATTCCTCTATCTTCCCAATGCCTCTCCATTCTCTCTCTGCTCCAGTCTTCATCTCTCTTACTTACAAACTCCTCTACTCATCCATCCCTAGGTCTTCCCACAGGCCTTCTGTACAGCACACACATTTTGTGTATCCTTCGCAGTATCCTAACTTCTCCCATTCTCTTCACATATCCATATTTCAGTCNTCGCAGTATCCTAACTTCTCCCATTCTCTTCACATATCCATATTTCAGTCTCATTGTTTCTATTCTGTTCCCTATTAGTCCAGTCAAATTAGCCCAAAAAAGTGCCGTAACTGGGAGGAAGTTGGAAGTGTTTTTAATTCACTTCAGGCATCCCAAATAAGAGTAAACTTGAGTTTGCNCTGGGAGGAAGTTGGAAGTGTTTTTAATTCACTTCAGGCATCCCAAATAAGAGTAAACTTGAGTTTGCACCATTTTCTGAGTGGAGTTTCAGACTCTGTGGCCAAAAAAACTGCAAAATTTTGTTGTTTTAAAAAAAATAAACTTTAAAACAAATAATTTTTGGGCAGAAGCCACTATATTCAAAGTTGTAGAGCATTAAATTCTGCATCGAAAGAGTAACAACACTTTGAAATTCAAGCAAGTGGTATAGCCAAAATCAGCAGTAAAAAATGGGCAAATCTTACCATTTGGAATTTTTTTTAAGGAAATTCAGTTTTTTTTTTGCTCCTCTGACTTTGGTAACCGGTCATTTCTCCGTCTACTCCCTTCCTAAATTCATTGTGGACTTCATTAAAAAAAAATTTCTGCAATTTTATTGTTATTTATGTTGCATTTAATACATACATATCTATATAATCTAGATGGCCNTAAAAAAAAATTTCTGCAATTTTATTGTTATTTATGTTGCATTTAATACATACATATCTATATAATCTAGATGGCCACATGCAGAAATTCAATTAAATTAGTAGGGTTCTTAAAATAGTTAGTGCTGCTCTAAAAAATTTAGGAACTTATTTAAAAGGGTTCTCAACACATTTTTTGTAATGTTTTGCTTTCAGAGTTGACGCTAACAAAAGTGACCTATGGCCGAAGACATTCTATAAATAGCACAGAAGAGGAAAAATCAAGGACGCCAGGTTCACGAACTGGCCACCTGGCCCTCCGCTCTTGTATTTCTTTCTTAACTGCTCTCTACCCTTTTATTCCATTACTCCCTACCTCCTCCCCCAGAATCCTTTTCAGTTTACTGTCGGACTTGCTTTAGTGCATAACTTTGACTTCTAATTCTTACTGTTGTACCTAAAAATGTGTCTCTTCTGTGTGGACCGTTTATGAGATTTCACGTAGTTTCTTATGGGGTTTATTAAGCTGACTGACCGCACAAAACAATTTTTTAAATAAAAAATAACAAAAAAACTAAAAGTGTCGAGTTACCTAAAAGTAAGTGTTTTGTAGCCAGTGTTTTTTTGTTATGGCAGACTTTACTTGTTTCATATATGGTGAAGTATGGCAGATGAANTTTTGTAGCCAGTGTTTTTTTGTTATGGCAGACTTTACTTGTTTCATATATGGTGAAGTATGGCAGATGAAGAGGATGGATTTACAGTGAAGGAAAGGGGAGTCAATTCATTGATTCCAGTAAGAGGAGGAAAGATGACAAGGACACTTCATTACTGGGCAAAACAATGGTTTTCCTCCATAACAAGTGCCGAAAAATTTACACAAACGAGCAAAACATTGAACAGNTTTAATTAATTCATCACCATCACCATAATCATCAAAAACCGGTTCCAGCCACTGGCCGGGTCTATTTGCAACACAGACCTCTCCGTATTCCTCTATCTTCCCAATGCCTCTCCATTCTCTCTCTGCTCCAGTCTTCATCTCTCTTGCTTACAAACTCCTCTACTCATCCATCCCTAGGTCTTCCCACAGGCCTTCTGTACAGCACACACATTTTGTGTATCCTTCGCAGTATCCTAACTTCTCCCATTCTCTTCACACATCCATATTTCAGTCTCATTGTTTCTATTCTGTTCCCTATTAGTCCAGTCAAATTAGCCCAAAAAAGCAAAAAAGCGCCGTAACTGGGAGGAAGTTGGAAGTGTTTTTAATTCACTTCAGGCATCCCAAATAAGAGTAAACTTGAGTTTGCACCATTTTGTGAGTGGAGTTTCAGACTCTGTGGCCAAAAAAACCGCAAAATTTTGTTGTTTTAAAAAAAATAAAATTTACAACAAATCATTTTTGGGCAGGAGCCACTATATTCAAAGTTGTAGAGCATTAAATTCTGCATCGAAAGAGTAACAACACTTTGAAATTCAAGCAAGTGGTATAGTCGAAATCAGCAGTAAAAAATGGGCAAATCTTACCATTTGGAATTTTTTTTAAGGAAATTCAGTTTTTTTTGCTCCTCTGACTTTGGAAACCGGTCATTTCTCCGTCTACTCCCTTCCTAAATTCATTGTGGACTTCATAAAAAAAAAATTTCTGCAATTTTATTGTTATTTATGTTGCATTTAATACATACATATCTATATAATCTAGATGGCCCCATGCAGAAATTCAATTAAATTAGTAGGGTTCTTAAAATAGTTAGTGCTGCTCTAAAAAATTTAGGAACTTATTTAAAAGGGTTCTCAACACATTTTTTGTAATGTTTTGCTTTCAGAGTTGACACTAACAAAAGTGACCTATGGCCGAAGACATTCTATAAATAGCACAGAAGAGGAAAAATCAAGGACGCCAGGTTCACGAACTGGCCACCTGGCCCTCCGCTCTTGTATTTCTTTCTTAACTGCTCTCTACCTTTTTATTCCATTACTCCCTACCTCCTCCCCCAGAATCCTTTTCAGTTTACTGTCGGACTTGCTTTAGTGCATAACTTTGACTTCTAATTCTTACTGTTGTACCTAAAAATGTGTCTCTTCTGTGTGGACCGTTTATGAGATTTCACGTAGTTTCTTATGGGGTTTATTAAGCTGACTGACAGCACAAAACAATTTTTTTAAATAAAAAATAACAAAAAACTATAAGTGCCGAGTTACCTAAAAGTGAGTGTTTTGTAGCCAGTGTTTTTTTGTTATGGCAGACTTTACTTGTTTCATATATGGTGAAGTATGGCAGATGAAGAGGACGGATTTAAAGTGAAGGAAAGGGGAGTCAATTCATTGATTCCAGTAAGAGGAGGAAAGATGACAAGGACACTTCGTTACTGGGCAAAACAATGGTTTTCCTCCATAACAAGTGCCGAAAAATTTACACAAACGAGCAAAACATTGAACAGGCCGCAAGAGGACCTTGTGTGACGAGGTCCGTTGTGGAGGGTTTTGATTTCAAGGAAAATTACCTGTTTTGTGGGAAGGATGCAACTGAAGCTTTCAAGAAGAAAGAAACAAAGACAGAGATTTCCAAACGGGATACTGTGCACGAGATTCAAACTCTCAGATTTACAGACTCCATAAAAGCAGAAGCCAATGATAGAGACGGTGCATGAAGTCAAGAAGTTTTACGGAGGATTGGCACTGTAGCAGCTCTTGTAGCGGCTGAAGGTTGGTATCACGGTGCCTGTTTCAAACAGTTCTTGAAACCTGCTTCAGCAGCTAGTGATCATGCTGACCGACGTGAAAGTAGTGACGTTTCTGACTGTATTAATTTCATCTGCAACTACATGGAAGACAATGAGGGCATATGCCAATTTACACTCTATGACATTCCCAAAACTTATTCAGGTTATGTTCCCAAAACTGAGACCACAAGGAAGAAGTTGATTGAACTGTACGACGACAATCATTGTAGTGAGTGGAAGTAATAAGTTCAAACAGACAACCATATGCTTTCAAAACACTGGCCATGCAATTATGACAAACAGTTGGTATGAATCCAAGAATGAACAACATGCACAATGAACATCAGTGGGTGGTAAAAGCAGCCACACAGATCATNTAGTTGGTATGAATCCAAGAATGAACAACATGCACAATGAACATCAGTGGGTGGTAAAAGCAGCCACACAGATCATACGTGAGGACATCAGGGCACAAGTATCCCTCATCAGATCTGTTTCTGGATGGAGTGGACGACAACATTCCAGCTACTCTAAAGTTATTATTGGACACTTTCACAACTCAGAAGAAAAACCAGCAACCAGACCTGGGTCATTCATATCCCCTATTCTGCTAGGCATCGGAACTATCTTATACAGGAAGTATGGAACTATAAATCTGGTGGATGTGCTGTTTGCACTGGGATTCAGCATCTCCTACGATGTCACCTTCCATGCCATGGGAGGTATTCAGTGTTTCACTCCGAAGATATCTTTTAGCCTAAGAGCCGCAATTGATAAGGTCCGGTCTATTCCGAGTTCAACCTCCTTGAGAGTATATGGTACTATACCGCTGGCTGTATTCCGGAAACCACACCAAGGGGGACTGGCCAGTCTGATGGTTCAGAATATCCCCAAATTGTGACAGAGAAGTGCTTTCAATGTCAACTGATTTGGTGTGGATGTATGGGAAATGGAAAGAATTGGACTTAATTTCATCCTTGGATGGAATGGGTTCGTGGAGAGTGTCACATCAAACAAGAGTTTCATCTCATCACGAATATTGTGCCTACCTATCATTAAGGCTCCACCCTCAAACCATGACACAGTTTACACCACCCTCAAAACAGCAGTTCAGAAATGTACAGAACACCACCAAAAGAGCTGCTTTGTCANCATGACACAGTTTACACCACCCTCAAAACAGCAGTTCAGAAATGTACAGAACACCACCAAAAGAGCTGCTTTGTCACTTTAGAACAGCCTCTCTACATAAAAGCTAGAGAAATTGTTTCCTCCTGTGGGTCAGATAGTGATGTGGGCTCCGTGATAGTTCGGCTTGGGGGCTTCCATCTATTGATGTCACTCATGGGTGCAATTGAACACATAATGGACGGAAGAGTGGTTTGCAAAATTTGTTCAATGTCTTGTATGCATTAGCATCTACAAACACCATGATGTCTGGTCATTTCTATTCTAGAGCTGTGAGGGGTCACATTTTGGCTCAGCTTGTTCTGGCCAAGAAAATTTAACAGATGAGGAGAACTCAGCAGTATTGACCATTTTGGGACTAACAATTTGCAGATAGATCAACCATGCATGGATGGAATTGTGCTCAAATTCAAGGAAAAACTGCAGGAGTTAAGAGCAAAATGGTCCAACAGTGAAACTGTGGATGCAATATTTTTTTATGGTTTCAATTCTCGAACACTTTGTTGAAGTTGAGAGAAGTGGGAATTACACCTTCAAAGCATAAAGGATATGCTACCACATTTCCACACAAATGGCTACTTCTATTATGTCAAAGCGAACTAGTTGTACTGACAAGATATGCTGGAGCATGAAAACCATGTTACTCCTACTGAGTATGAGCAATATGTAACCAAAGGTTTCTTTACCATCAGACGGTCACACAAATACTGGTCAGGAATATGGTAAGATATGACCATACAACAGATCCACAGATCGTTATGAGAGCAATGAAGGCAGATGGTGGCATATCACGAGGGCAGGGTATTAGTGACAGAACTCCGGCAAAATGGATTGCAGCAATGCCAACTGCTGTAGACGTATCACATAAGATTGAGAAATTCTGTGGTGTGTCTTTTACCTTGACAGATGAGCACGTTGATTCCACAAACTCTAGAAAGATGAGAGACAACATCGATGTTCAGAAATTTAGTGACTGATTTGATTCTCATTATCCGTTCCCTCTAGGAGATACTATCATGTGTATAAGTACTGGAGTGCTGGGGGATGAAAACATCAACTGCCACAAAGCTTACGAAATTGGGAAATCCAGTACGACAAACATTACAGGCAGTAACTTCAAGGAACTGAAGTTCCAGAGGAAAAACAGAGTAATGCTACTGCGAGGGGTGAACTGTGCTGCCAAGATAAATGACGAACATGATATGATATGATTTTCCGAAGAATTGCTTTCCATATGAAATCACAAGAATAGCTTAGGTCATATTTCACATTTTAATTAGCCCCTTAGCCACTATCACTTTTCAATGACTGGAATGCGTAAGACACGCAAATCAACTATGTATAATTTGTTCATTCCAGTCAGCGCTACTGATAACAAGGACTGAAGCTTACATCATTGATGGAGGATTCCTCTTACACCGAGTTGTGTGACTGAGTAAGGAGCAGTTTTCATCTATCATTGACAAGTACGTGAACTACGTTAAGAATCACTATGGGGCCCAATGCTACCAGTGTATTTGATGGCTATCCTGAGGATGCAAAAGAGAAAAGCATCAAAACAGTAGAACGAATCCGAAGAGCTCGTAACATGTCGTCAGCTTCAGTTGTGTTTGATGAGACTATGATGGTAACAATGCCAAAAGAATGGTTCCTGTCAAACGACCAGAATAAAATGTGTCGGATATCAATGTTCGCTGATAAATTGACAGCTCATCGTTTTCATGTCAAGCAGGCCGTTGAGGATGCAGATTCCGTGATTGCCAGAACAGCAATTGATCTCGCTGAACAGGGCAGAACTGTTGTTATTGTGGGGGAAGACATTGACCTATTGGTTCTTCTGACTGCGCAGGAACAGCCAGAACCCTTTTGTAACATCTTTATAATCTGGGAAAGAACAAGACAATTTTTTGATGTACAGTATTAGTAATTGTAAGCTGTCTGAAGAAGCAAAGAAGAATATTTTATTCCTCCATGCGTTCAGTGGTTGTGGCAGCGCGTCCACATTTTTCAGACAGGGAAAAAAAAAAAGTCAAAACATTTGAGAAAAACACCAGCCTACAGAGAACAGTGGCAGCATTCATGAATCCTGACGCCACACTTGATCAGGTTGCTAATGCAGGAGCCAAATTTATTATGACATCGTACACTGATGGCAATACCAAATCACTAAACGACACACACCTCGAGGTCTTCCAGAGAGCACTATGAAAAAATGACCAACTTGGCATGTTTGCCTCCAATCGAGGTGGCTGCTCGCTGGCATCCCCTGAGAGATGTCGAGCAGCTTGCTCTTGCCGCAAAGCTGGGATCAAATGCTTGGTCATCTGCATACAGTGAAAAGGACACACTTGCACGAATTCCCTATCTGAGGACGAGTGTCTCCAAGTTGATGTCACTTCCTATGAGGAGAAAGTCGTCATCACCGAAGACCTATTGACTTCCAATCCTTTCCTGGATGAGGAGCTGGATGCAGACAACAAAATGGTACAACTTCAAAATTTAGAAGAGGACACTCCCGGTTCATCTTCTTCCAAACAAAGAAGAAAACAGAAAATTTGTTGCATTGAATTCTTTGGTTCTTCTTAAATTGTTTATTGAAGAAGACAGTAAATTTTTTAAAATTGATTATTCTAGTATTGAATTCTTTGATTACTCTTGATTCTTGTATTAAAACCTTTGTATTTATTCTTTATAGGATTCTTTGTACCAGCTTTTTGTGTACCCATTAAAAAATTTGCATTGGTTTCTGTTTTTTTTTTTTTTAAATAAAATTTAACTGATGCAGAACTTGTCTTTCTTACAATTTTACAATTGCTAGCTTAATTTTTTTGAAAAGTAAACCTTTGCAGAACCATTTTGAATACAACAGATTCTTTTACATATGAATTTGTTTAAAAAAATTAGTTTTCATGCTTTTTAAATATATATATATTATATGCAACATAAATAACAATAAAATTGCAGAATAATGTTTTATGAAGTCCACAATGAACTTTGGAAGGGATTAGACCGACATATGACCGGTTTCCGAAGTCAGAGGAGCGAAAAAGCTGAATTTCCCATGAGAAGCAACTGAAAATGAAATTGGCACTTGCTACTACTTANCGAAGTCAGAGGAGCGAAAAAGCTGAATTTCCCATGAGAAGCAACTGAAAATGAAATTGGCACTTGCTACTACTTAGGATGCGCCCTATTTAAACTTAATTTATGGTGTCAACAAGTGGTCGTACATAACTTTCTCTTTATTATTTTATTCTGAAAACGCCTAAGGATTAAATTAAATTTATATATATGTAATTAAATTGATAGTATTTTTGTAAGAAGCTACTTAAAATTGATTTTGAACTCACGACATGTTACTCAAAGTCCGATGTTTTAATATTTTTGAGATAAGGGGAGGTAATATATACCATTCTGGTCGGAATTTTTATTTGAAAGAGTCTGTCAAATTAAATAAATTAATACTTCACATAACAAAGCTATTATTTTTACCAGAGATAATTAGAAACTGACTTATTGCAAAAAAAAACATTTAACACAAAATTTTGAGGGGGGGGGATGGGTGTCAAAATAAGTCTGTAACGATATTCCGAGCACATTGATTTTATGTGGCAATTCTCAGGAACTGTTAAGGCCTTGTAAAATCAGGTCCCAACTGTAGTTGGTTACTTGTTCACATGGTGAAATTGTAAACCAACAGTACAAAATGTAAAATAAAATAAAAAGAGACAAGAGACATTATGAAAAAAAGATGTTGGAGCTGCGATGAGTATGGACACTCAAAAGCTGATGCCCACAGATGCCACCCATTTGTCTCTTCGCTCTTTGTCTCCAGACTACACAGCCTCGATAGAAAACCTGCCTACGAGCAGTAACAATAATTCGACACGAAGCTACAGCAAAACAAGTGGCAACGAGTTTCAAGAAGTGTAAAGAAGATTACAATCTAGTTGTGGGGACCACCAGAACATAGGTATCCACAAGGCCGTGTAGTCACCTGCAGTTAACGTAGACAAAGGAGAGTACCAGCGGAGGATCATTACTGCATGCTTGCATCTAAGGTGGAAGTAAACCAGCTGGGAAGGAGCGGCAAATGAACATGCTGCAGTTGAAAGGGAAGCTCAACATAACCAGAGAGTTTCTGGTGGGACATTCAGAGAGCAAATGGCATGGCTGTGCGACTCCCAACTTTATAGAGACTGTGGGTCTCTCGGTACCAGGGTTCTGGGTAGCCTTTATTAAAGTGTTCCTCATCGGAGCTTACTTACAAGATTGCTTACATTGACTGTCTAGCACTCTACTAAGTTTCCGACGTCTGGGATGAACAGACTTATGGAGGCAGTATTCCAAGTTGGTTGTCAGTTCAGGATGAATCTTTAGCGATTCCTGGACGAAAGCNTAGACGAAAGCACATCTCTCTCATGATCAGGTTCCCAGTAGCACAGCCCTTACTGGCCTACGTCAATGCTGAATTGAAATTGCCCACACAAAACGGTTATTGCCTGCAGTGGCTACTGTACCTTCAGGTTTTCTGTCTTTAGGACAGGCACCAGGTCCTGTAGTGGCTGTCGCCCATCCTCGTCCTGTAACAAACAAAGACGAGTTAAACAGCTATATCTGGGGCAGAAATGTACTTAGTTTTAACAAAATGTGAAGGTCCAAAAAATATTTAAAAAATAGAGCTGTATTTATTTTACAGCCTTTCTGTATCATTGAGAACTACAGCCAATATATACCTATCTAATCCCTTTAGCAGTTAAAGTAGAACTATGATGTTAAAGTAGAACTATGATGTTAAGTTTTTATTTCAATTGTTTTCCATCATTAAATGCCAATATGTTTCGTAGGGTGTTTCATTTACGAAGGCAATTTCTTGACAGACAGAACCACCAACTTTGTGACTGTCACAACAAATTGTTCTATTTGCAGTGCCTGCAATCAGCTGGTTCGTAACATTTATGAAGATCATCACATGAAAAATATGGACGTTTTATATGCCATAACTCAGGAACCACTAAACCAATTTTTACCAAATTCTTCACACAATTAGCGCTATGGTAGGCCATGTAAACTTACATGTGTTAAGTGGCTCTGTCACCTATTTTCAAATATTTTAGGTTAGTAAATCCTATTATTCAAAACGTTAAACTAATTAAATTCGAAGTTGATTCTCGACACTAACCTCCACAATGCAGTTGATTGCACACTAGCTTATGGTACAAGGTTTTCTGGGTTTGAGTCTCGGGTAAGGCACGTGTGTATTTGTAATTGTCTCAATACTATTGCTTATGTTTCTGTATTCTGTAATTATTCAGAATAGGGGCTTTTCTGAAAATAAAACAAAAAATCATGGAAAGTGGTATATTTCCACTCTACTAATTACACAGAACACAAATTTACTAGGGGCATTAACGTATAACCAGTACAAAACACAAATACGACAGTGGGGAGGGATATCAAGATCAGGGATATTGTGGGGTAAAATCACTAACAATACACCCACAAAAAAAAACACCTCAATTTAACATTTGTCCACCCAATTTCATAATATGTGCCCACATAACCTAACGCCATGAAGAGCTAAAAACTATTTTACATTTTTACTCTAACATAGGATTGTAGGGTGTTAATCTAACATAGGATTGTAGGGTTTTAAAGTAACAGTAAACACACCTAGGTAGACGGCGGGTACAATTCCACTGCCTCGGCCAATTCCACTGTCATGCACCTTACCTCACTCGACAAAACACCATGATCTACTAAAACATCCAAGTAACACCCGCCACATAGTCGAATATTACACACAGAAACACTCATACTAGTACCCTTCATTCTACAATCACAAGCCTACAAATGGTCTGGTTAGGACGTCGCAAACCACGCGCACATAATATTCCACTCACCGCAAACTGCACTGTATCCTATACAATGGCGTACTAGACTATCGTCTTCACGTCCGCAGCCAATAGGTGGCGCCTAGCACACTTCTGACCCCATGTTCACACTGTTGAACATGGCGTCAGACGTAAACAAAGCGGCCAAACTGCTCGTACTATTATCTATTTTATTTAGTATTGACGCGTGGTGAGTACATAGGGTAGGAATTGCGCTGTATTCACACTCTGAGAAGATAATCCTCGGGACAGTCCCGACGTATAAGGATACACGGGGAAAAACCGAAGTTGAGAGAAACAGAGTAAGTCCCTAGAATTAGCTGATATAAGCCCTCTATGAAGAAAACAGGGGGTGCCCCCGACGAGATTAGTGCCGACACAGCTCACAGGAACCCACGAGACACGAAATCTTACACAAAAAACGTACGAGGTACATGGGGGAATTCTCGATTTCTCTCGCGACAAACTGCTGGAGCAGCGAGGGAACAAAGTCAGTTGTAATCAGACAGTCGTGGCCAGTCGTTGAGGAGGAGTTGTTCGGCAGCCGCGATGCGAGGCAAAGAAAGCAGTTAGCGCGAGAGTCAGTCTTATCACCAGGCCGGAGTTCGTACCAGGCCTAGGCAGTAATGTACAATCAGTTGTTCGCAGTCAGTTGTTCAACCAAGACAGGAGTTGTTCGGCGGTACAGCCACGANCACGAGAGTCAGTCTTATCACCAGGCCGGAGTTCGTACCAGGCCTAGGCAGTAATGTACAATCAGTTGTTCACAGTCAGTTGTTCAACCAAGACAGGAGTTGTTCGGCGGTACAGCCACGAGACGAGATTGATGCAACCGAAACGGGAGTAATCAGTCGTGTGACGAGAACAGTGCCGAGAATATGAGTAACTTCCCGGAGACGAGTGGTAGCCCGAGTCCGAGAGGCGCCATTCCCCGAGAAGACGTAGTCGTGCGCCGTATGGCGACAAGGCGAGCAGTCAGTCAGTCAGAAGTCAATTGTGACGTCCCCGAGGAAAGAACCCAGGAACAGCCGAAACTTCATGTGTGAATTCCCGAGACAAACCAAGTAGAAATGCTGAGAACTTACACGAGTTCATTTCCGAAACATAGTGGCTGTTTCCGCAGTGGGGAAGTCAGAAACGCGGGCCGGAAGCAGGACAGGAGACGCACTCTCCAACCAGGAACGCCAGCCGGGGTCGCAGGGAAAGTAGAAGTCCAGGGAACCAATCCCGGACTNAGCAGGACAGGAGGCGCGCTCTCCAACCAGGAACGCCAGCCGGGGTCGCAGGGAAAGTAGAAGTCCAGGGAACCAATCCCGGACTTCCGAGAGTCAGTCAAAGCCGCAGGAAGAAGCCAACTTAGTACAGCACGCAAACAAGAGCCACTCCGGGGGCCTGACAATGGGCCACCCAACTCACCATGCCGCAGTTACAGATAAGTAGAGAAACGTCTCCCTTCAACAACCTTCCCCGACGCATAGTATTCGGCCCACCAGCCCTTCAGGCCTACGACTTGCAGGGGGGCTCAGTCTCGCCAGTGTGCGTAAATACCTGTGTGACCTTCAGACCAATAAAATANGGGCTCAGTCTCGCCAGTGTGCGTAAATACCTGTGTGACCTTCAGACCAATAAAATACTGGTGTGTTAAATAACGGAATAACAAGTATTTGTTTATCCCTAATGGAACAACCTCAGGTGCCCTTCGTCTGCACCTAAATAATTTAACGGTATTTATCTAGTTTAGGGGCTTTTCTGAAAAACACAATAAAAATTTTAAAATATGATATATTTCTACTCTACTAATGATGCAGAACACCAATATACTAGGGGCATTAACGTCCGACTAATTTCGTAATATGTGCCCACCTAACCTAACAAAACCTAACCCCACGATGGGCGAATCACTATTTTACATTTTTAAACTAACCTAGGATTGTTGGGTTTTACACTAACCTATGATGTTAGGGTTTTAAACTAACCTAGGATAGTAGGGTTTTACACTAACCTAGGATGTTTGGGTTTTA
>NQII01009688.1:0-18858 GCA_002778355.1 Clitarchus hookeri | reverse complement strand
TGTGGGTTTCACACTAAACTACGAATTTAGGATTTTAGGGATTTAAAGGAACGTAAAACCCACACAAATAATATAAATGCACTCACCAATGTAGGCAGGTTGTACATATTCTGTCAACGGCCCATTCAACGTCAGATCACTCAATGAAATTACAGTTTTCACGAAGCACCACATACGCGAATATAACGCACTGAAACACACATTTACAGCCGAATATATATACAGAAGCACTCGTTAATAGGCTAATATAACGCAGAAACGTAGTCTTGCTTGCTTTTTTTCCGTCTTAAATCACGAACGAAGCACCATCGAACTGACCACGACCGCTGCCTGCATGCATACTAACGTAAGGCCGGCGATGACATCTAACGCCGGTAGATTGCGTGAAATCTGCACTGCGTAGCCATTAATAATGGCGGCACACGTTAGTCAACGTAAACATCAGTTACTCGTACATGTAGCGAGTATTTTTAATATGTTGTACTTATTTTAACAGTACGGCCGCTTCAATATCAACTAGGTAAGCTATGCTGAATTCATTAAAACAACTTCTGTTGACATAAAACGTTTCGTTCAAAACGTAAACAAACTGTCAGAAACAGTCACCTCACAAACTTGTTCAATTTTTTAAAATATGTTGTACTTATTTTAAAGCTATGCCCCCAATATATTCGTGTTCTACGTTATTAGTAGAGTCGAAATATACCACTTTCTGGAGTTTTTTTTTATTATTTTCAGAAAAGCCCCTAATCTAGAAAATTACCTCAGTATTAATAAAGTAATACAGGTTGTCCCAAAAAACTTACATGTGGTTAAGATATAACCTTACATACATAAAGCAAACGTGTAATTCTTCAGCTACCTGTAATTTTCCACTACAATTTCAACTCACCTTGACTAACATTTCGTCACTATCTGGCTCAAATTTCATTATCACTCTTCCAGTCCGTTCCACAATATCTACACGACATACATTTCAGTCACAAACAATTGTAGCAACATAAGGCCCTGCAACAATTATGCATATTTGTCTGTACGAGCCCATAAAGAAGGAAATATGACGCAGGTAAATGCTATATTGAAAGCCCTTTTTTTCATCTGTGTTTGGTTATAAAGAAGAATTTAGTACCAACATTACAACTCTTAAACATAATTATTTCTGTTTTCAGACAGACGTTTCGGTTACTGCTAAAAAACAATTAGTTGAAAATGTTATAATTAAATGCCATATTTACAAAAATTAACATGGCATTAATATATTTTTCTTACGAATAATGGTAGAAAATGCATAGGTAGGGCTACACTGTTAAATTCATTATCGTTTATAAAAATTATAATTATTCTTTTTTTTTAAGACGTTCTTACTTCTTTTAATGAGTCTTGTACCATTTATTCTTAGACAATCGGCTTTTGAAAATCCAATAAAGCTCAATTTCTGCAATTTATTGCAAACATCGACAACTACTTCTCCAACAACGATCATAAAAGAAACAAAACAATACCATAACAACAAGGGATTATGAATATTTCCCGGAACAGTTCTGGAGAGAAGAACTGGAAATAGAGTTTTAAGCAAGACAAATGAATGGTTCCGTCAATTCCACACTATTCCACCATTTCCTTACAGAAAATACACGAAATTTATTTTCATTTCAATTTCTAATGAGTGAAAAAATTATATATCACGTCTTAAATTTTGTATACCGCGAGCATTATTTAAGTAGTCTGAGTTGCTAATCCCGGCGATTGGATCGAACTATTCACAACCTCGAAGCTGTTCAGTCTCGNTTTTACGAATAATGGTAGAAAATGCATAGGTAGGGCTACACTGTTAAATTCATAATCGTTTATAAAAATTATAATTATTCTTTTTTTTTAAGGCGTTCTTACTTCTTTTAATGAGTCTTGTACCATTTATTCTTAGACAATCGGCTTTTGAAATTCCAATAAAGCTCAATTTCTGCAATTTATTGCAAACATCGACAACTACTTCTCTAACAACGATCATAAAATAAACAAAACAATACCATAACAACAAGGAATTATGAATATTTCCCGGAACAGTTCTGGAGAGACGAACTGGAAATAGAGTTTTAAGCAAGCCAAATGAATGGTTCCGTCAATTCCACACTATTCCACCATTTCCTTACAGAAAATACACGACATTTATTTTCATTTCAATTTCTAATGAGTGAAAAAATTATATATCACGTCTTAAAATTTGTATACCGCGAGTATTATTTAAGTAGTCTGAGTTGCTAATCCCGGCGATTGGATCGAACTATTCACAACCTCGAAGCTGTTCAGTCTCGGAGCTGTTGAATACTCGCGAACGGTCACTGCGAATGAACAGTTCCAGAGACGAAATGGCCCTTTTCTCGAAAATGTTCCGGCGAATGAACTGAACCACATACAGTATCGGAAATGTCATGAACTGTTCAAAACACATGAAATATAAAGACAAACCCACAGTGGAACAGGAATGTGAATAATTTTTTCAATAATTGTTTTATTGGCATACAAACACAAAAGTTGAATTTTTTTTAAATTCAAAATGTTTCGCACAGTCTGAACAGTAGGATAAAATATGCAAGAATAGAAGTTAATTTCTTTTCTCAAATTAAACCTTTTTCTTGCAGTGTTTCGATGGACATAAATCTCCTGTGTGTTGCAAGTTGTGTTACCGTAAATATTACGGCCTTAAAAAGTAAATACAAAATAATTACAATGTAAGAAGATGTGAAAAACTACTGCTAATCCTCAAGTTTTCTCCGATAATTTAAATTGTGACAAAATTAATTTGAAATGAATTACATTTTGACATGGACCACTCCTGCGTGGTTTGGNACACATGAAATATAAAGACAAACCCACAGTGGAACAGGAATGTGAATAATTTTTTCAATAATTGTTTTATTGGCACACAAACACAAAAGTTGAATTTTTTTTAAATTCAAAATGTTTCGCACAGTCTGAACAGTAGGATAAAATATGCAAGAATAGAAGTTGATTTCTTTTCTCAAATTAAACCTTTTTCTTGCAGTGTTTCGATGGACATAAATCTCCTGTGTGTTGCAAGTTGTGNGATTTCTTTTCTCAAATTAAACCTTTTTCTTGCAGTGTTTCGATGGACATAAATCTCCTGTGTGTTGCAAGTTGTGTTACCGTAAATATTACGGCCTTAAAAAGTAAATACAAAATAATTACAATGTAAGAAGATGTGAAAAACTACTGTTAATCCTCAAGTTTTCTCCGATAATTTAAATTGTGACAAAATTAATTTGAAATGAATTACATTTTGACATGGAACACTCCTGCGTGGTTTGGCACGGCCACTGTCATCATTTCATCGACCCACAGTCGCTACGTGCATATTTAATGAGGTGTAGAGCAAGGCTAAGGTATTTGAAGTGTTATATATATATATATATATATATAATTTTACGATTGTGTCTAACCAAGCCAATTAGTGATGTGAGAAAAAATGAGTCCTTCTTTCAACCTAACCATTCCGGTTGTAGAGTGCCCCAAAACTTAAACGACCTAAATTTCCCACCTGCTCTGCTAGGCACCACATAATCATGTATGTATATATATTTGTGCTTAATTAAGAACTCTTAACTCTCTATGGGATTAAGAAAACTCGCTCAGAACGTTTCAGTGTAATATGTGTATATGTTTCAAGTTCTGTGTTTATGAGGTCAATTAAGAAAATTACCTCGCAGAGTGGCGCGAGTTTTCGGCTGTGCAGCCTCTGACTCGCGCCATCTCCGGCAGACTGAATCCACAGGTTGACGTGAACCATGCATTCACTGGTACCTTTGTGCCCACTGTGACTGCCGCAGTAGTATCCTCCCTTCCAGATACACCACACCAGCAGGCATGTGGGCAAGAGTGATAGTGTATTCAGTGTTATGTAATCAATCAGCGTTCGTCAATATCGTTTATTCAGTGCTATGTAATTAATCAGAGTTCACCAATATAATTACATCAGTGCGACATAATTGATTGGAGTGCATCAGTACAGTTTATTCAGGGCTATATGTAGTTATTCCGTGTCATAATTATCAAGTGTATTTGTTCCATGTGTGTAAATTGCACCAGTGTCATTAATTATTCAGAGCTTAATATTTAATCATTATTATTTATTGGTTCAGTGTATCTATTCAGTATTTATTTATATCATATTTATAGTGTTTAAAGACAGTCATAACATACCCACCCAGCCAGGAACATGTGACATTACTAAGTTGGCAACACAGTGGCTGATGCGATGCAAATATTTAATATTAATATAACCTTGATTTATTGTGTATTTATGCAAGGGTAATTGTGTTTTATTATGTAAGTTGTATAGGGTAATTGTGTTTCATTATGTTAATCTAAGGTATATAATTTTCTTTCATTTCTTTAGTATTTTTAAGTCACATTTATGTTTCATCTTTCCACCGCTTGGCGTCGGCCACGCTCAGGTAGCGGGAGCCGGCGCAGTTCTCAGCCAGTACGCTTCATCACTTCAACGCGGGTGGANTTCACAAGAACCTCGGTGCCAGCCCCTGAGGCTGCAACTTCACTCAGTAATCGTATCATCACATCATCCACGAAATAACTTGTATTTTATGTTACATCGCACCGAGGGGAGAGTAGCGTCACGCGCCTTAATTAATCGTAATCCATTAGTGTGTTACATTGTACGACCACGCGGTCACCACATGTCTGTCCAGTTAAGTGTTCAATAAAATAATCATCTTTCATATAACCAATAGTGCGTTCATTAATCCGGGCGTGCGCAGCGGCCATCCAGCTCGCATTTTTATATTATCTGATGGTGTGTTACCTCGAGTCCCCTAGGGTGATTACCCATGACCCGATCTCATTTCTCAACACTGAGCTGGTGCCCGGCACTTTCACAGCTCGATGGACACCGCGCGCCCAACCGTCTCCCTTCGACAAGGGACGTACCGAGCGCACATCAGGGTCTTAGGCACTGCACGTGCATCGCGTCGAAGGGAACTTTCATACTTTGTTCGGAACACTTAACTGCATTAGCTTAATTTAACTACTGAAACCTTTTAGTTAGTTGACCGAGTCTTCCCCGTATTCGCAACACACCTGTATCAGCTCATTTTATCGACACCAGAAGTTTAATAACTACTNTTGACCGAGTCTTCCCCGTATTCGCAACACACCTGTATCAGCTCATTTTATCGACACCAGAAGTTTAATAACTACTTTAAATTTGTACAGGAAAGGCTGCTGGCTCGCCTTGTGAATCAGGTCTACTTTAATTTGTATTGCATATATGTAACTGTGTAAACTGTATTAAATATAATTTACTTAGTTCATCGAATCTTGTGAGGTCTCATTGTGTTGTATTTGGGCCNTTCACCGAGTCTTCCCCGTATTCGCAACACACCTGTATCAGCTCATTTTATCGACACCAGAAGTTTAATAACTACTGTAAATTTGTACAGGAAAGGCTGCTGGCTCGCTGTGTAAACTGTATTAAATATAATTTACTTAGTTCATCGAATCTTGTGAGGTCTCATTGTGTTGTATTTGGGCCCTGGTCCTATCCAGGAAGTCATCGACGCCTCAAGGAGGCATCCTTCATTTATAAGGTAAAAGGTAATACTAAGTCATGTTGTTGAGCCTGAATACCCTGGCTACATATAACGTTTTCCTGTAAATTTATACCTTGTGTCAGAAGATACAGCCACGTGGTCATTCGGTTCAGGATCCTGAGAACTGTGATAGCATGCTCACGCAGTGAGCTGGCACCCATTCTATTTTAAATATGAATATTGAGTAATTAATATTCTGACTTTTTCTTAACATAGGAGGGCGTCCGTATTATTATCTCCGACCGCTCAGTTAACATTAATTTGTATCATGAAATATTTTATTTTCATACATTGAAGTAGTAATTGCGGTCGCATCAGAGCAGTAATACATTTATTTTAACTGGAAGTGTTTGTGTAATGTGTATATCTCCCTCACTAATTCCTAAAACCACGATTACATCATAAAAAAGATTACGCACAGAACACATCAGACGTCGTATATATTATGAACTGGTCCTAAATGAATGGTTAAATAGAAAGGTTATTTTTGATTGACTGGAATGTTACGGAATAGGACCTGAAAAACCGAAAGGTAACTGTTTCTCGCCAGAATTCTGCACGAATAACGGTGTAGCAATGACGTCACTGCCATTCTCCAACTATGACCTCGTGTCATAGTTTATTAACTTTTTTTCAAATTTCCACATGAGAAAACTTTGAAAAGTGATCTTGGTTGCGACAGATGCGAAACTGGTACTGGTATAACTTCCCTTATTAAAAAACACATTAACATTACCTGAGTGGTCGTGGATACTAATGCGGACGTCGTTCGGCGACTATGTCAAGAAAACTCAGAGTGCTTCACAATATTCCTATTTCGAATAGAATGGGCGTCAGATCACTGGGTGAGCACGAAGTCACAGTTTTTAGGAAAGTGGGCCGAACGACCACGTGGCTCTATCCCCTAACACACACTGTGCAAATTTACAGGAAAAAGTAAAATATAGCCAGGTTATTCAGGCTCCCCAGCATGCCGTAGTATTACCTTTTTCCTTATAAATGAAGGATGCCTCCTTGAGGCGTCGATGACTTCCTGGATAGGGCTAGGGCCCGAAATACAACACTAAATGAGACTCACAAGTTTCGGTTAACTCAAGTAAATTGTATTGCCGAATAGTGTACACAGTTACATGTATAGGATGCAAATTAAAGCAGACCTGTCTCACAAGGCCTACCAGCGGCTGTTACTGTATAAAAAGACCAAGAATGGTGTGAAAACTTAGAATAGTAATTAAACATCCTGAGTAGAAACCTAAACAATGATGATATCGAAATTATATTCAGTAATTTAAGAAGAAAATTTAGTTTCGATGACATGATGGATGCACTTGTCACAACTTTGAAAATTGGCTTAATACATCATTCAGATGCATTAAAAATAGAAAGACAACCTTCACGACACTAGATACAGTTATACGAAAAAGAAGAAATAGCTGTGTTGATCGAGTAATTAGTGTAATTCCGAGAAAAGCTTTTGCAGTTCCCAATGAACCGCTAGAAGGTAAGTTAATTTTATGTTTTATGAGTAATGCAAAATTTTGTAGAATTACTCATGTGTTTTGTAGAGGTTCCAGTAACTTTGGTAATCACATCACTGACAATGATTGCTGAGTATTTAGTAAGAGTTGTGAAAGAAAACACAAGTTGCGCATTTTGTCTGGACCACATTTATGCCCCTGACTGGGACAGCCCATTGCTGTGCTTAATAAAAATGCAAGACCTAGGAACTCTACACTGCCCATTTGTGATTTTCCTCAGACAAATATTGAAATTTAAATGGACTGTTATGAAATATTTAGGGTAAGAACAGGCACTGAAGAAGCTAGAAGTGTTTCTTGAGCCTAAATGCATAGAATATTTCAAGTGTTGTCAGTGTGATCCAGAGAAAACTCAGGTATAATGTATTCATTTCTAAATTACTAAAACCTATTTTAGACAACGAGGCACGATTAGTGACTATCTTACTGACTAACCATCAAAAATATTTAGGAAAACATTAAGCAATAAAATATTAAATTTTAATGAAAGAAAATGTACAAATATCTTGGATTTATTTAGGTAATTATGACTTCGCATTACTTGTTTCACAGTTTTAAATCATGAATTGTATTCAATATATACAAATATCAGTGTATTTTTTAAAGTGTTTTGTCGTACATGCATATTTTTAATATAATCATTTAATTCGCATTAATTTTACATCGGTTTAATGCGTAGCACCTAAGCTGAATGTTGTTGCGTATATCGTTATGAGTCAGTCAGCACCTCACCTCATGTCTGTACTATCATTTTGACGTTGTCAAACAATGGCTCGGAGAAATACTCGTCCCTAGTTGGGAAAGCCAACTTGACGCGTGGTGTTACTAGAGCTGATGATTTAGGAAATATGTGCCTGGCGCCACAGCCCTGCAGTGAGCTGATGAAAAGAGGATCGTTTCGGTCGTCAGCCTAGGGAACTCTGGTTTACACTCCGCCACATATGATGGCGAGGCTGTAGGCCGCTTCGCACACCTTAATTAAATTACAAATGAAACACTTACGATGCTTGTGGAGTTATTTATTCCTTGCGGCTCCTTAATGAACACACACAACTTTAGTACAAAATGTGGCCTTAATGGCTATGAAAACGGCGAACACTTGGCTTTATAATTTGAAACGCGATTGCGTAAAAACTCTCCGATGAGGATAACGTTGCTCTCCCCTCGACGCTATAACAAATAAAATTAATGTTCCGGTTCATGAAGTGAAGTCTATTGCAGTGAATATGAATTCAGCTTAAGATGTCGGCACCGAGGGCCTTTGCGGAGCGAGATACTTACACATCTTCATGCGTTCAAGTGCTGAAGAGAACTGGGCGGGAGTATGGACCGGCTTCTGCTATCTGAGCGCAACCGATGCCAAGCGGCGAAACGATCAAGTCATGAATTAAGTTAACCTAAGACAACATAATTTTTCATTATACAAATACACAATAAAAATGATTATATTAATCCTAAACGTTTCCTATTGTACCAGCCACAGTGTTGCCAAGTGTACAATGTCAAATGTCCCTGGCTGTGGCTGTGTCGACTGCCTTTCATGATGACAATTATGGTATTNGTTGCCAAGTGTACAATGTCAAATGTCCCTGGCTGTGGCTGTGTCGACTGCCTTTCATGATGACAATTATGGTATTAATTAAATAGACTGATACAATTAATAACACTAAATAAATACCCTGATGCAATTATTAACACTGATGCAATTAGTATGGGACTAACTTATGTGACTTCAATAATACTTGTGACGACGTTAAATAAACACTGATGCAATTATGAACACTGCTGAAATTAATAACACTGATGCAATTAGATACAGTGATTGAATATGCTGATTNACACTGATGCAATTATGAACACTGCTGAAATTAATAACACTGATGCAATTAGATACAGTGATTGAATATGCTGATTCTATTATGAAGACTGCCGCAATTATGAACACTGATGCAATTATGAACACTCTCACTCATGCCCACAAGCCCGTCGGTGTGGTGTGTATGTAGTAGTGGATACAACTGCGGCAGTCAGAGTGGGTACAAAGGAANGTGCCCACAAGCCCGTCGGTGTGGTGTGTATGTAGTAGTGGATACAACTGCGGCAGTCAGAGTGGGTACAAAGGAAGTCATGTGAACCAATCAAATGCTGTATCGGTGACATCATGGTAAGCTGGGACAGATCATGTGGACGCATCTGCTCATTTGGGGCAGGTTCTTTACTTGCTCTGTTGTAGCAACAGTTTTAAGCTCACTGCTGATAGAGCAGAGGTGTGCTGCGATTGAACACCAGGATCCATAAAGTCGACTTTGGTGTTTTCATGGAAGAGTAGGTTCGCACGCGGAGAGTCGACTCCAAGTCAAGCGCGGGCAGATAGAAATTAGAGAATGGGGCTTATCACTAACTTTGTGTCATAACCTTAACACCCGGGGTAAGGTAAACAGCCGCGCTACTATCTTTAGGCTTTTCAGGAGGTAAAGCAGTTCGATCGCCTTACTTCGCATGCTAGAAATCCTAGCTAAAGGTCTCGTAAGGGAGATAGTTTTGGCTAGCTACTGACCTTAAGCGGGAACATCTGAAATATGGGGGAGGTGTACTACTGTGGTTATTTGAACTTAAACAGTTTTACAGAAATTTAGCTTTTTTAAATATAAAATAGCATAATTTTATGTGTGTTCTAGCGGGATTTTTTTGACAAAGCGGTTGGTCGCACTGCTGAAAGCGAAAAGTTTGAGCTACTATTGGGTGTCATCGTTGGATTTGGAAGCAAATATTGTAAATAAAGTGTTTTGGTTTGCTGTACGTGAATGATCATGACTGTTCTGTCAGAAGCGTGAAGTTGTTAGAACAGTGAAGTTTGGTGTACATAAAAAATACTTTTGTTAATATTACGTGATAACTGTAAAATCCGATTATAATGGTGAGTTAATTTTCTTTTTTTTTTTTTATCCATCCTAGATAGGCTGCATCCTAAAAAAATGCCATGGTGGGCAGGGCAGGTCTAGGAAGTAGTTTCAAAATGCGCATATTCCCCTCCAAAAATTGTTTAAAATATCACTAAACCATCTCATTAATCCTCAGCTACCGTAAGACCGTGCCTTCTTATTTTGTAATGGTTAAGGCTTGGCTACGATCACCGTGGCGTTACAGTAATGCTGAATTTACAATGTCACGACGAAATTCTCGCGACAAGACTTTTTCAGTCCGACTATTTCCGCCAGAAAAATTAGTACAGTGTTTTATAATACCCCGACAGTTTCCATCCGACAAGTGTTGCGTGGCTTTCGGAAAATCCTAGAATGGCCAGTAACGTGCTATATAATTGCAAATGGTAATTATCCAGAGTAGCGANGCGTGGCTTTCGGAAAATCCTAGAATGGCCAGTAACGTGCTATATAATTGCAAATGGTAATTATCCAGAGTAGCGACTTTTCTGTAAATAAATATAAAAAAATCCGAAAGGTGGTATATTTCCACTCTTACTAATTATGCAGAACACGAATATACTAGGGTCATTAACGTATGACTAATTTCGTAATATGTGCCCACCTTACATAACAGATCCTAACCCCATGATAAGTGAATCACTATTTTGGCTTTTTTCGGTTTATACNATATGTGCCCACCTTACATAACAGATCCTAACCCCATGATAAGTGAATCACTATTTTGGCTTTTTTCGGTTTATACTAACATAGGATTATGGGGTTTTAATCTAACCTCAGATTTTAGCGTGTTTATCTAACATAGAACAGTAGGGTTTTTAACTAACCTCTTATGTTAGGGTTTTAAACTAACCTACGTTTTTAGAATGTTAATCTAACCTAGGTTGTTAGTCTAATGTAGGATTTTTGGGTTTTAAAGTAACAGTTACACACACTGGAAGTCTATGAATCAACTCACCTAGGAAGGCGGCAGGTACAATTCCATTGTCCTCGACCCATTCAACTGCCGTGCATCTTACCTCAATCGACCAAACACCACAATCTACTAAAACATTCAAGTAACACCAGTCACATAGGCGAATATTACGCACAGAAGCACTTTTTCTTGCACCCTCCATTCTTCAATCACAAGTCTTCACACGGTAGGATTCGAACGATGCACTGCGAACCGCACTAGTTGCCATTCACTGGCAAACTGACGTACTGTACGCTGTCTCATCCGCGGCCGGTAGGTAGTGTGGGATTAGCGATGCACCGCCATTAAACATGGTGACCAACGTCAACAGAGCGGCCGAACCGCTCGTACTTTGGCGATTTTTAAAAATATGTTCTACTTATTTTAACATTAAGCCCTCCTCAATATTAAAAAGGTAAGCTGTGCAGAACCTATTAATGCTACTTTTGTGGGTCTAGGAAAGTTCCTTCAGAAAAGCTGCTACTCTGGATGATTAGAGTGACTTTCTTAGGGGACGGAGCCAGAGGGTGAAAGTGGGGAGATATTGTCTGATATTGGAGGGGTGACATCACGGGTGCCACAGGGAAGTGTGCTTGGCCCCTTGTTGTTTACCATAATTTTAAACGACATGGGAATGGGGGTGGATGGGAAAATAAGATTGATGACTGTGTGTTGTATGCAGAGGTGGGTGGTGAGAGAAACTTGCAGGATGACATTGATCGGATACGGTCATGGATTNTGACTGTGTGTTGTATGCAGAGGTGGGTGGTGAGAGAAACTTGCAGGATGACATTGATCGGATACGGTCATGGATTGAGAGGAATTAGATGATCAATGTGCAAAAGACTAAGATAGCGAGGTTTACGCGAAAGAGGGCGAAGAGCAGGGACATTTACAAACGGGAGGGACATGAAATAGAAGAAATATCATAATATAAGTACCTAGGTTTAGTATTGCAGGGATATATTNTTACAAACGGGAGGGACATGAAATAGAAGAAATATCATAATATAAGTACCTAGGTTTAGTATTGCAGGGATATATTGGTTGGAAAAAGCAGGTAGAATGAGTGGTTACGAAGGGCAGAAGAGCTTTGGGAATGCAGGGGAGGGTACTGAAGGAAAAGACTTACGGCACAATGGTACAACCTATATTGGAATACGCAGCAGCGGAATGGGAAGGTGGAGAAGGCAGGGGCTGAAGGAATTTTCAACCATCAGTGATGGGGATGGGCTGGAGTTCATTGTTGGGACAGGAGAAGTGTGGAGAGGCTGGTTAGGTTATACAGGATGGTGAATGGAGAGGGAGGATGGGAGAAGTTGGGTTGCTGGCCGTCTAGGGGAGTGTACAGAGGGAGAGGCAACAACAGTGTTAATAAACGGAGGGTATGGAGAAGAACGGAGCGGGGTAGGCAGTCCATGCTCGTGAGGTCGGTGNGGTAATGAACTTGGCACCGGGCGGCCGCCCAATAGCAAGTATAGTATTATTACTTCAATGAATTCAATAAAAAGTGAAATATTTTAAACTGAAATGTAGTGAAATAATTAAAACAATCAAAATAATTATAAATAAATCTTGTGTTCTTTGCTTTTGTTTTAATAAAGCCTCAGACATTTTCGATTATCATTTGTATTTATCCAGTTCATATGACTAAACGTACTCCCATGATCTTTTTTCCTTCTACATTTTCTCAAGAGAGAAGTGTGCCATTGTGAAGTGTATGTCCTGAACGGTCATGTATGAGAGTGTTTCCTATGTCAANTTTTCTCAAGAGAGAAGTGTGCCATTGTGAAGTGTATGTCCTGAACGGTCATGTATGAGAGTGTTTCCTATGTCAAATACACTAAACACTATACTTCAGTGTTGATAATCTAAAGGTCATTTGTAGTATTCTGAATTTTTGTTCAGTGGTATTTGTTATGTTAGATGTTATTATATGGTTAGGGCACAATAATAATTTCTGCAAAATTTTATCAAAGCANCAGTGGTATTTGTTATGTTAGATGTTATTATATGGTTAGGGCACAATAATAATTTCTGCAAAATTTTATCAAAGCATTAGTTCCCCACCCACACTGACATACAGCACCCACAGAATAAAATTATTGGTGCCCAATGTATCATATACTAGTGAATTGCATACGCCTGTCTGTTGGTGATGTGGGCTGGATTAATTTTTTTACATCGATAATGCCTTTATAATGGTGATAAATGGTGTTTCAATGCTAAATACAAAACTAAAATATATTCAAAACATTATTCATTTTAATTTTCCCAGAATAGATTTGAATTTACACCCTTCTGCACAGCAAGCCAAAATGTTATTTCTGAGCTAACACACACATTAAATTAACATACTTGTATAAATTTGTAATATGAAGTAGGGTTTGTTTTAAAATTCTGTTTATAAGTGTTCACAGATAAATTGGTTTCCGTCTAGAAAGATTTATTACCGTAGAGTCTTGCTAATCCAAAATAATTGGGACTGAAGCCTTTTCGGATTAGAGTTTTTCTGATTAACCGGAATTGCTTTTGAAATACAGGTAAGATGCGAATAGAACAGACACATAGGTGGAGTAGGGCTGAGCACAACAGCATGTGCTGGTAGGAGGTTCTCTCTCTCNGATGCGAATAGAACAGACACATAGGTGGAGTAGGGCTGAGCACAACAGCATGTGCTGGTAGGAGGTTCTCTCTCTCTCTTTCTCTCTCTACCCCTCTCCTCTCCCTCTCTCTCCCCCTCCCTTCCCTTCACTTTCAATATGTTGGTGTTCCCCTCATTTCCTTCCAGCCAATAGCAGACAAACAATTCTGATAGCCCATCACTTCACGCACTGTGACCTTGCAATATCAACAGTCTACGGCAGAGTTTTGTTAGTTCACATACAGTCTTTCCTACAGAAGAGAGTATTCGGCGTTAGTTCTGTGCTTATCTGTGATGTACTGTAGTTTGAATTCGTGAACAGTTGAAGAGGTGATTCTTTTTAATAATATGGCTAACATCCAAAAACATACTTTGTGCTTCTTGAAAGACAAACTGAATGTGTTAAAACGATTTGATAAGGGAGAAAGTGCTACAAAGTTAGTAGTTGAATTTTGCGTTGGTAACACAACAATTNGATGCGAATAGAACAGACACATAGGTGGAGTAGGGCTGAGCACAACAGCATGTGCTGGTAGGAGGTTCTCTCTCTCCCCCTCTCCTCTCCCTCTCTCTCCCCCTCCCTTCCCTTCACTTTCAATATGTTGGTGTTCCCCTCATTTCCTTCCAGCCAATAGCAGACAAACAATTCTGATAGCCCATCACTTCACGCACTGTGACCTTGCAATATCAACAGTCTACGGCAGAGTTTTGTTAGTTCACATACAGTCTTTCCTACAGAAGAGAGTATTCGGCGTTAGTTCTGTGCTTATCTGTGATGTACTGTAGTTTGAATTCGTAAACAGTTGAAGAGGTGATTCTTTTTAATAATATGGCTAACATACGAAAACATACTTTGTGCTTCTTGAAAGACAAACTGTATGTGTTAAAACGATTTGATAAGGGAGAAAGTGCTACAAAGTTAGTAGTTGAATTTTGCGTTGGTAACACAACAATTACTGACTGGAAGAAAAACTGTGCCAAGGTCGAACAGTTTTGTGCTTCAACTTCAAATCAGTGCATTGAAAAACTATAGGAGACCTCAAAAGTTTAACAGTTTGACAATGGTGCATTGTTTTTGTGGATTTTCTCAGGAAGTTGAATGAAACAAAGTTCATATGCAATTATGATAAATCATCATTGGTATTGTCAGTGTATATAAATTTCTGGAATATTTTAAAATTTACGGAAATGCCCAGGTTTTTTATAATTACCTTCAAAACTGTTGAGGATAGAATAAATCTGGCAAGTAACAGTAGGAATACCCTAATTTGACTTATGCCCTTACAACCGCTCAGAAAATATTTGTTCTGAGCGTTACTATTTGCAGCATACAGCAGAGTAATAAAATTCTCTCAATTTAGCCCAATTTAGAAATCTAATTTTTTTTTTTTTCAGTATAGCACTNATTTTAAAATTTACGGAAATGCCCAGGTTTTTTATAATTACCTTCAAAACTGTTGAGGATAGAATAAATCTGGCAAATAACAGTAGGAAGACCCTAATTTGACTTCTGCCCTTACAACCGCTCAGAAAATATTTGTTCTGAGCGTTACTATTTGCAGCGTACAGCAGAGTAATAAAATTCTCTCAATTTAGCCCAATTTAGAAATCTAATTTTTTTTTTTTTCAGTATAGCACTAAGGACATAAGTCAAAACTTAAATCAGACTTCAGCCCTTCTGTCCACCAACAAAAGCTATGTGTTACTGCATTCTGCCAGGACGTATGGGAACCTTGTTTGGTTCTTTTGGAGATGGAGCGACGTCTTGTAATAGTTACTCTTCGCAGTAGGGGCAGACTGGAGAAGTAGGCGCCGCCTGTAGGAAACGGTGGTGGACCCAGACTTGAGTTTTTGTAGAGGAAAAGGCTGGGCTGCCAGGAGGTCCGAGAGTATGGAATCACATTTTGTTCCTTCTTTGCATCTCTCTTACCCCGTGGCTCTACACTTCACTGCTATGGACTCCAAACTGTCCCAGTTAATTATCTCCTTTGTGTCCTACAGGTCTACGGACTGTGCAACTGGCTGTGAGGAGCTCTGGATTTCCAACCTCCCAATCCTGGCCTGTCCATCCATGTAGTCTGCGACACTGTATAGTCCAGTCCATCCATGGTTACTTCCAACTTTTCTGAAGCCCTGCTGAAGTTCTACTTTCAGGCTATTCCTCCGTCTCGTGCAAACAAAACTCAACCAAGTCTAGAAGATCGCACCAAAGGCGGAATGCACTGCATTTGTGCACCACTCGGTTATATAACATTTCGCATGAGAACTATTTTTTACTGAGTTTTACACACCTGTTTTCTCTGTTTTTATTCACATTAATTATGAAAGAAATATTATAATTTATAGATAAAGTATAAGCAAGCATTCAATTTAACCAAAAATAAGATACTTTTATTTTAATACAAGTATAAAATGCTTGTGATACACAATGTATTTAGGAAACAACTGCACGCGTAATACAATTGATGATTTTTTTTCGAAGGTTCAGTTAAAAAGTTGTGAAGATACAGTGAATAGACTATATGCTGTAGTAACTGTGCCTGTGTGTGTAGTTGGTGCTGGTGCTGGGAGATCTCCACATTCCATACCGCAGCAGCAGTTTGCCGGCCAAGTTCAAGAAGCTGCTGGTGCCGGGCAGAATACAGCACATCCTGTGCACCGGCAACTTGTGCACCAAAGAGTCGTACGACTATCTGAAGACGCTGGCGAGTGATGTGCATGTAGTGAGCGGAGATTTTGACGAGGTAAATCAAAGTTTCCAAACACTGTTGTGGCATTATTTGTTTCTGCCAAGGACTTAATTGTGCAAATTGATATTTCCTCTTGCAATATTAACTTTTTTTTTGTTACTAAAGTGGATGTTTTGAGTGGGATGCCACTGTACAACGATGGAAGTCCTGGTCAAGGCAAAGATATAATGTAAATTATTTCTATGTACAGTGGATTCTCGATTATTTGTTTTTCAGTGGACCAACAAGAAAAAACGAACCATGCTGGAAAACAATGAATGTGAACTTGGATTTTAGACCTGAGAAATATCGTACATAACCTCAAAAACAGCCTAAAGATGTCATTGAAAACATCTTATTCCAGTAAATTTATGATTAAATATTCACTTTAAATAAATACCTTCAATTCTTGAAATTGAGCAAATTTTAATTTTTATTTACATTAATATTTTTGTCCAGAGTTCCTTCTTCAGCTGAGCCATGCTCAATCCCTCTGTTAGAATTACAACTAATTTATTTGTGACAATTTTTGTTAATCATTACTTGCCAAGTCTTTTCCAAATCTTTACATTTCTAACCAAACATGCAGCAGATAGTTCCAGATAATAATCACGCCTGTCAAAATACAGCCACTGCTCTAACCTCATTTCAAATTCCGTTTACAATATCAAGGCCATAGATCTTTGAATACAGTGTCAGAGTCTCGGAGATTGTGTGATTCGTTCTTATTGTCGCCAACCTACAAGAACAGTAAACACATAAGAAGAATAAGAATACGTTATGGTTTCTTATTATAGCCAACCTATAAATACAGTAAAGACTGAAGAAGAATGGTAGTCTATACAACACGAAAAACTGCTGCGAAGGTCAACAATACTATCTATAGCACCAGTTGTTGATTATCTGTGTTATTTTGCATTCACATAGCATTCAAAAACGAATGTACCAATGAGAAATATGGTAAAACGTAAATAATGGGAACGAATCATCGAAAATCCACTGTATTTCATAGCTTAATGATTGTTCAGAATATATTTTGGCTTTCGGGCAGGATATCTGATTGATGGATGCAGGAAATTTATGTTTTAAGAGTTGTAGCATGCAGGTTTTTAGTTGTTGGGACAGTAAAAAAAAAACTACTTACTGGAAAACAGGATCGCAGCAACAAGGTTTCACTGTATAAATTTAGGTTTATTTTGGTCTGTATGCTGTTTCCCAATTGGTCTACAAATGTAAAGTGAGTGCCAATTACAAAGTCAATTGTTTGCACTTGCAAAATGAGTTCCTTTTCTTCCATAATAAAAATATTATCCTCTAAAATACTGTGGAGAATTCATTGTGTCGACCGGTAAAAAGTTTACCTTGATGTGTTCCAGGTAAAACAGCAGAATCACAGCAATCAGAAATTGTGTTTCGCAAATTTAAAATTTAATTTTTAAAGCTGGTAAATGTGCAATAAATAATATGATGTGCATTGAAACATTAGCAAGATCAGCAGCTTTTAGAATATATTGTTTGTCACCATTGATTGATGGTGGTGTTGTAGTTAGACCACTTACATCCCACCTAGGCGATCTGGGTTCAATTCCCAGCGGGTCACTCCTGGTTATTCACATGTGGGAATCCTGCTAGATGATGCTGCTGGTCGACTGGTTTTCTCGGGGATTACCCATTTCCCCAGCCTTTGCTTTCTGGGGCTGCTTCATAGTCGCCTCACTTCACCCTCATCTACTCTCAAGACCTCAATGTTAAAAGCCACCAAATCTCTCTACTCCACCAATAATTGTTAATTTATGTAGACTGTGAAAGCTTTAAATTTTTTTGAAACCGGCATTAAATTGGTGGTTTCATTTGTACGTGACCAGGTTTTGCTGGATCAAAGAATCTTGTTTGCAGGGCTTTCAAAAGTGCTCTGTTTACCGTGAACAGCTTTTTAATATTGAAATATGGGTAGTCCCTTAACTTAGACCGCAAATGATTCATGTAGCAGATTAGCACAATTGTTCCTTTGTGGGTTGTCATTGCAGAACCTGAAGCATCCGGAACAGAAGGTGGTGACGGTGGGTCAGTTCCGTATCGGCTTATCACACGGTCACCAGATGGTCCCATGGGGCGACCCAGAATCGCTCGCCCTCATTCAGCGCCAGCTGGATGTCGACATACTCATCTCCGGCCACACACACAAGTTTGAGGCATACGAGCACGAAAACAAATTCTACATCAATCCTGGTTCAGCCACTGGCGCATATAGTGCTCTCGACACGTGAGTGTATACATCTCAAACTTGTGTACTGTCTTTTATGTCCACGACTTAAGGGCTCTACCCACCAAGCCTGAAGCCACAGTTTAAATGGGAATCAATGTTAAAGAAATTACTTCTCAGTGCATCAATTTTAAAGATAAAAATTATTCTACATGACATTTTA
>NQII01009687.1:14921-46440 GCA_002778355.1 Clitarchus hookeri | reverse complement strand
CTTGCGAGTTTATAGTCTATTCGCGGTTTCTTCACAATTTTCGAATCACACATTTGAAAAATCACTCCATGTATGACGTACTTGATCGTTTTTTAAATATGCCACGTATCACAGGCGTTTTATACACCCATTTAACATAAAAGTACCTTATTTTTTGGTTAAATTGAACATTTGCGTAAATTTTATNAGAGAGAGAGAGAGAGAGAGAGAAAATATTGAAGACGAATGTGGCGATGTTGTGCTGGGTAGCTACTATTTCTTCATTCTTCAATCTCCGATATGAGTGTCATCAGGCTGAGAGGACAATCTTCGTACACCTCTTCACAGTTCTCGCCGTCCTTCCCCGTCTGCTCAGCGAGGCGGTACTCTGGATCTAGACCCTCGTCCACGGATGTCGACGGTCTGAAACACACACGCGACGCACGCAGTGTTGACAACATACACGACCGTCGAATACGCCACAGAAACGTTAACTTATATTCGTATAAGAGCATGTTTGTGTTTTGTTTTCTGCTTTCTTTTATTTTTCTCAGCGCCCCTGAACAGCCAATTGGGAAGGAACCAGCTAGAGCACGCAGCAAGGATGCACCCCTGCGTTCGCCTCGAGTGACTTCGGGAGACCACGGAAAACTGAAATCAGGATGTCCGGACCTGGAATCGAACACAAGTCCTCCCTAATGCGAGTTCAGTGGTTTATCATTCCACTACCTCGCTCGGTAACAAATGCTTGCGAGTTTATAGTCTATTCGCGGTTTCTTCACAATTTTCGAATCACACATTTGAAAAATCACTCCATGTATGACGTACTTGATCGTTTTTTAAATATGCCACGTATCACAGGCGTTTTATACACCCATTTAACATAAAAGTACCTTATTTGTTGGTTAAATTGAACATTTGCGTAAATTTTATTTACATATTTTGAAAATTCACTTAAAATTTATACTAATAAAAACAAGATAGAAATTAGGTTTGTTGGTAATACCTTAATAAATGGTTATCACTACAAAATAATTTCTATGCTCGGTTAAGCTTTGTTTGCACGAGGACGAATATCTTGGAGGTATAACTAGTAGCACCGCTTCAGAGAAGTTGGAAGTAACCGTAACTGGACTATAAAACACTTATTTAATTAATTGAATCCAAGAACACGGGGCAATTGTTTTTCAAATATGTATCTTAAAAAATATTTTGCAAAAACCAGTTTACTAATTATCGACAGATCTTCTACAGAGCGGCTTTTGTAATTTAATTGTTGTCTAACTCCAAGGTATAAGCGTGGTGGATGGTTTTCTCGCAAACGATTTGGGCTGGAGCGTTACCGACAGGCGACCGTTTTTGTATATATATTTTGACGCGGTGAATAATAATAAGTCTTGTAATTTTAGCTAATACTCAGGGATACAAGGGAACAGGGCGTTCGCGGTTAATTGAGCACTTTTGAAATCAACCTTTGAAAATTGTCACTGCCCCTCCCTCACACACACACACACACACACACACACACACACACACACACACACATATATAAACGGGCGCACAGACTGGCATGTGCCCACTTAAGTTCGTAACTACCGAACGAAAGTAGCAGCCTGCCTTCATTTGAATTACAACTATTGGGTAAACATTTGTGAAAATCGAAATTATTTATTTTTCCTTTCTGTTTTTTAATATACGTAATTGTAAAAAATTAGCAAAAAATTTTTTTAATTTTTTATTTAAATAATATAGAGGTTTTACTATAGTGATGCGTGAATAAAGTAATGATGTCCACGGTCATGTTACATTTACATATCAGAGAAGAACACACACTGAGCAAACAAGTTGATACTAAGCAGTGCTTTCAAAAGTGCTCAGTTTACATTGAACAGCCTATACAACATTTACTGCTAAGTGATACTTGTTGCAATTATTTTGTGTCTGACTGTAGATGTTATTTACCTTATCAGATGATGATCTTAGTTTGCTGATACATTGTGCGAATTTGTTTCATATCTTATTCTTTATTAGTTACCTATATTTCAAGCAAAATTCGAGGGCTAATAAAACATTTAACAAACACTTCAGGCCACAAGTAGTAAATAAATTTTCTACCCGATTTTTAAACGTAATCACCTCCGAACCGTTTACCATCGTAACATATTTACGAGAATACGCTGTATATCATATCATATTAGCATTATCTAACAAAGGTGGATTTCATTTGATGTTAGAAACCTGTTTGTAAATATATATATTTTTTAATGTTAGTTTAGTTACTCTGGCTGTTTTTGTTTTGAGTTGAGAGATTTGGGCGGATGTTAACAACGAATGCAAGGGATGCAAGGGCGGAAGAAACGGGAGACCCCCGAGAAAACCCGCCGACCAGCGACATCGTCCGGCACGATTCCCACTGGCGAAAATCCGAAGTGATCCGGCCGGTGATTGAACAAGGTTTTTCCTTGGTGGTAGTCGAGCAGTCTAACCGCTCAGCCACCGCGGCCCCTGACTGTTTAAGCCAAAATCGAATATAGTAAATTTAATATNTGTTTCCTTGGTGGTAGTTGAGCAGTCTAACCGCTCAGCCACCGCGGCCCCTGGCTGTTTAAGTAAAACTCGATTATAGTAAATTTAAAATTTTCTCCACAACTGTACAGATCTGCTAGAAAAGTGAACGTAAACAAACAGACTCACTTCTGTTCGATCATGTGGATTTTAAAGTTTCGATCGCGATGTAATTAATAATTTCTGTCCATTGTGCACCATTAGGTCTCATATATAAATTAACGTTTCCATGACTTAATGAATATAACTAATGGATTGATTTTGTCGCAAAGGAAGAATTTTCGAAGATGAAAATATGTTTTCTATGATTCTATTTCTACTCTTAAATCCCACATTTATAAAATATACATTTCAGTGTCATGCATTTTTGTAGTTTTTTTTTAATATATGATAATGACAAAATAATATTTTATAGTTTCCTGCCAATATTATAGTAGATGTAATAATGCCACTGTTTGCGCAACTTCAAGTAAAGATATATAAATATATTATTATTTCAAATGTTGGCTTCAAAACTGTTTTATTAACAGAAAAACAGATTAATGGTTAAGGTATTTTAGGCTACTATTTTCAGACAACCGTACACGATTATTAGTGATTTCAAATGAAAGTTCGTTCATAGAAAAACGGTGGTCAGGAAGAAAGATGCTCTGGAATTCATGAAGATATTTTACGCATATGGCAAGAAATATATGCGATATAAAATGTGGCTCTGTATACTCACGTGAAGATGACGTGAAGTATGTCTGCTATCATGCTGGTTCCTTTCATCGGAGTCGCGGCCGCCTCGCATATCGCCTTCAGCAGACACGTCTCTCCGTCGTAGCCGTGGCTGCAAGCACGACACACCCAGAGTTCAGCTCCCGCCACATTCACACACACACACACACTTACATACACACACACTTACACACTCACACGCACGCACACGCACACACACGCATGTACACGCATGTACACACACGCACACACACAAACACACACGCACGCTGTTTCTACCAAGAGTTCAACACCGCCCAGTCAGGAACATGCATTTTATATCACAAACGATTCTTTCATCCACAACACTGAATACGCTATNTGAATACGCTATTTAACTTATTCTAGCGCGCGTTCTATGAATGTGTTTTAGTAATCGACGACAACTGCTGCAGCTTTACGAGGCATGTTTATTCTTGTAAGCATATTGCGGTTGCAGATCGTTACTTTTCTGTCTTTTAAAGTAGCTCTGATCCATCCCAATTGGTACGCTCGTCCCGTTCACGTGTTCCGTCCCAGTTTTCTCACGCACCCGTGCGTTGCTGAACGCGCGTAAGCACGCACAGCGAGTAGAATTATTTTTGCATAGTTCTTTATATTGGAAAATGTAATTCTACTATAAATTTTTAAAATAACGTAATTTAATGAAGTACGGGAATATTTTGTAGTCGTTTTTATGAAAATATTTTTTTATATTAAAAATACAATAATACAAAATAAGTTGTTCATTAACTCAAACGTTTAAGACCAATGGCACAATCTGTAAAAATGGCTGGTGGTCTTAAAATTTTGGTAGAAACTGTACACTGGTTTCCCACTGGCAGTGTTGCAAGGGTGCCAACATCATGTCAACTTAAGTAAATTCTTCCGCTATAACTTTTACAATATTCGCTTTTCGTCAAAGTTTCAAATTTTTTTTTTCCAATGATACATTTCTTTATTCTCCAAACTCGAAAGAAACGAACTAAATATTGTTTGGAAATTGCTGCGTTTTTCATAAACTATAATTTGGAGCTAACAAAAGGGAATTTCAGAGAAAAATCGAGACTAAATAAAACAATTAAAACACGTGTAATGTAAGAATAATCACTATTTAGGCAATCAACTGATGACACGAATGTATACGCACAAGCAGTAACAGCAGTGTAACAAACAAAATACTGGATGCTACTGGATTTTGAAGGTTACTGAGGTGGTAGTTTCTGTCGGAGGCAAAAACATAAGCTTTCTTTACTCGGAGACAAACATTTCAAATTGAGCAGCTGTTTCTACGTAGTTATGTATTTTTAAGTAACTGTGTGTAATGTGTAGAGACCAGAAAAATTCGCTAGTTCAATGACCTGCAGGCTAGACTCTCCAGTCTTATGTACAAATATGCCGATATCAACTGCACATTGGTTGTCTGCTGTCACAGTGGAAGGCGACGATTGGGCCAGCCTTCTCCAGGGGGGTGTCAAACCCCGTGTGGACCAATGGCTGAAGTTTTATAAACACACGTGTTTCAAATTCTAGCTTGTCCCGAAATGAATCCGCGAATTTTTCCGGTCTCTAGTAATGTGACATCCAGAGAAAGCCGCCTCACTAAAGAGTGAATTAAAAAAAACAGCTATAATATTTTATTCTGTAACTCAATGGTTTACTCATACAGAAGCGCAATAATGGTCAGTTGTTTGGCCCCTTGAAGGCAGACTATGTGAACACAAGTCTGTGTTTGGAGGTTTGGAGTTGAGTGGAGTATAGAGGAGAGATTTTGGCGGAGGGTGAAACGAGGTGAATACGGAGCAGCGCCGTAATAAAGGGGAGCGGGAAAAGGGAGATCCCCGAGAAAACCCGCCGACCAGCGGCATCGCCCGGCACGATCCTCCCACGCGAAAATTCGGGAGTGACCCGACCGGGAATGGAACCACTCCGCCTAGGTGGGAGGTGAGTAGACAAAACCCCTACACCACCGCGGGCCCCCACCCAGCGCGTTGTGTTCAACGCTGAAAAACAAACGCGTCGATAGGAAAACACAGATGTTAGTTTGAAGGTGGTAAAGGAATGGAATGTCACCTCTGGAACTTGTTCTGCAGCACGAGGTACGCGGTGGTGCGTGTGAGGTCCTTGAGCGAGCGCGTCTCTCTGCGCGCGTACCCGTACTGCGACAGCTCGCTCGCGTTGTAGGGCAGCACGTAGTTGGCCTCGTAGTTCCAGGAGAAGGCCACGTCGTTGTACGGCTCGTCCAGAGGGATCGCCACCGCCAGGAACATCTGCAACCCCACACACACTCCAGTAGGGTTAGCCACCGCCAGGAACCTCTGCAACCCCACACACACTCCAGTAGGGTTAGCCACCGCCAGGAACATCTGCAACCCCACACACACTCCAGTAGGGTTAGCCACCGCCAGGAACATCTGCAACCCCACACACACTCCAGTAGGGTTAGCCACCGCCAGGAACATCTGCAACCCCACACACACTCCAGTAGGGTTAGCCACCGCCAGGAACATCTGCAACCCCACACACACTCCAGTAGGGTTAGCCACCGCCAGGAACATCTGCAACCCCACACACACTCCAGTAGGGTTAGCCACCGTCAGGAACATCTGCAACCCCACACACACTCCAGTAGGGTTAGCCACCGCCAGGAACCTCTGCAACCCCACACACACTCCAGTAGGGTTAGCCACCGTCAGGAACATCTGAAACCCCACACACACTCCATTAGGGTTAGCCACCGCCAGGAACCTCTGCAACCCCACACACACTCCAGTAGGGTTAGCCACCGTCAGGAACATCTGCAACCCCACACACACTCCAGTAGGGTTAGCCACCGTCAGGAACATCTGCAACCCCACACACACTCCAGTAGGGTTAGCCACCGTCAGGAACATCTGCAACCCCACACACACTCCAGTAGGGTTAGCCACCGTCAGGAACATCTGCAACCCTACACACACTCCAGTAGGGTTAGCCACCGTCAGGAACATCTGCAACCCCACACACACTCCAGTAGGGTTAGCCACCGTCAGGAACATCTGCAACCCCACACACACTCCAGTAGGGTTAGCCACCGTCAGGAACATCTGCAACCCCACACACACTCCAGTAGGGTTAGCCACCGTCAGGAACATCTGCAACCCCACACACACTCCAGTAGGGTTAGCCACCGCCAGGAACATCTGCAACCCCACACACACTCCAGTAGGGTTAGCCACCGCCAGGAACATCTGCAACCCCACACACACTCCATTAGGGTTAGCCACCGCCAGGAACATCTGCAACCCCACACACACTCCATTAGGGTTAGCCACCGTCAGGAACATCTGCAACCCCACACACACTCCATTAGGGTTAGCCACCGCCAGGAACCTCTGCAACCCCACACACACTCCAGTAGGGTTAGCCACCGCCAGGAACATCTGCAACCCCACACACACTCCATTAGGGTTAGCCACCGCCAGGAACCTCTGCAACCCCACACACACTCCATTAGGGTTAGCCACCGNACACACTCCAGTAGGGTTTGCCACCGCCAGGAACATCTGCAACCCTACACACACACTGCTGCTTACAACTCCCCTTCAAGGTGGCTGTATCCCAGCTTTTGCACGAACAAAACAGACAGTATTCATGCTACTACAACAGTCATATTTCGTCTTCTGTGAACCGTCAGTAACTAAAGTAGCTGTCTATGTAAGATAGTGTCAAGCTATTAACGTTAATATCACCTTAAGTTCTTTCGTAACAACATCACCCCCTTCACGGTTCTGTCAACGTTAAGGCGGTGTTTATGATGCGCAAAACTGAATTTGTGTTGAATTTACGTTAACATTTGTGTTAAAAATTGTATTTTATTTTATTTCTTTACAAAATAATTCCATTTTAAAATAAATAATTATTTTGTTACAAAATTATTTTTTTGCCAACGAAAAATAAAGACGGACGTTAGGAGAATAGAAGCCACGCGTTTAGTAGTTGAGTTTCTCTACTCTGCGGAACCTGACCCCGACCTAGTGCTCTAATCTCTATGCTCTAATGCTCTAATGCCTCGCTGAGTTTCGTATCGCATGTATTCAGTACAACGTAACGACAAACCGCAGTTCTCTTTCGTTACGTGGAAATACTTAATGCTCTATAAATAGAGACCTGAAAAATTCGCGGATTCACTTCGGAACAAGCTGGAAATCAGAAACACGTACTTCTGGGTAATTTTTACAATTGGTCGGCACGTAATTTGACACCTCCTTCATATAGCTGGGCCACTAACAAACCTACAACAAAATGCATGTTCAATCAACGCCATCCAACCTGACGGTAAGCAAACAATAACACGTTGATGTCCGATTGTTTGAAAATAAGAATGTGAATTCTAACATACAAGTAAATGAATTCGTGAAATTGCCAGGTCTCTATCTATAAATATGTGCATAGTTGGCACACACAAAGTGCTTTTCAAGAATTGAGAGCTGGTCTAAGCTACATTTAGTTCTCATACTATTCTTTAAAATTTAAATACAGTGGTTTCATTTTACGAGGTTATCGCTGTTTGCTACTATCCAACATTTTACAACGCCATGTCAGTGTAAACTTGTGTTGGTTAGATATTTATTTAATGTACCAGTAACACAAAATATTTTTTCTTCTTGTTATTTTTAGCCTAATACAACTTTTGGTCACGGCAACAATGTTCAGAGGCTATACTAACATTAACGGTTCAACAGTACAGTAATTGCATTATGGTAATATAAAACATTATAAATTGTTAATATTATTAACTTTGTCACACAATTATTAGTTTTATTATAACGTAAACGTTTAAGGAAATTCCTCAATAGTAATTTTTTGTTGCTATAACATTATACTTTTTTTATGTGTATCTTATGCTTATTTATATCTTTTTGTAACTTACTGCTAACATTTAATATTATTTTCCATTCACGATTACTTCCCACTTTTCTGAAGACTTGCTTATAGTTCTACTTCCAGGATATTCCCCCGCCTCATGAAGGCAATGCTTAACCAAGTATAGGGAATTACACCAAAGGGACAACAAATCGAATTCGTGTGCACTCAGTGTAATGACACTTTCCATGAGAACTATTTCTTGCTAGGCGTTACCAACACATCCCTATTTCTCCCTGATTTTATCTTTTTTTTTATTATACATTAAATATTATAATTTATAAATAAATAGAAGAAATATATATTTGACAAATAATAAGGTACTTTTAAGTTAACAGAAGTATAAAATGCTTGGGTTACATGACATTTTTAGGAAACAACCAAAAAGGTCATAAATGGAATGAATTTTCAAAGGTTTGACTCAAAAAGTGTGAAGAAACCGCGAATGGAGTATAGGTTGAGTCATCATTAATGAATATAGAACTATACGCTGTTCACGGTAAACCGAGCACTTTTTAAAAATAAACCTTTCAATAACATCACTACTCATGGCTACACGTACACTGGAGTTCAGACTGGCATAAAAACTCTTAGGTCGAGAAAAATAGTTCTACGAATTGACGTCAGAAGTAGATAAATGCGCAGAGATGAAATAGCGTGGCTGTTCCTTTTGATGTGGGCTAACTTTTCTTTGACTGTCTGCGCGAGGCTCTGGGAATGGACCTTCTGTGCGATTGGTTAGTGCTTAGCCAATGGTACGTCTGCATCGAAGAAACGGCCACGCCATTTTGTCTCCTACCAGTTCAGTGGCTTCGCTTCGCTCCTGAAGTGGTTTTCAGCAAAACTACGCGATGCGAGATCACGTAATATTTCAAAGCAATGGAATGCGGGAATTCTCGAAACTTAAAAAATTAATAAAATTAGAACTTATAATCTATTTGCGGTATTCTAGCTCTTTTTAAATCAAACGTTTGAAAAATCACCCCATGTACGACGTGTTTGGTTGTTTCTTAAACATGTCGTGTATCACACGCGTTTCTTACTTCTGTTAACATAAAAGTATATATTTATTTAAAGTGATTTTTTACTTGTATTTCATATATACATCATAATATATAATTTATAATTAAATACGAATGAAAACAGGGGTTAAATATGTCTGTTGGTAATAGTTAGTGAAAATAGTTCTCATGCAAAATAGTATTAAACTGAGCGCGTACAAATAAGGTGAGTTGATCTTTTAGTGTAATTTTTCTGGACTGTTTAGTTTTGTTTGCACGAGGCGGAGGAGTAACCTGAAAGTAGAAATTGAGCAGTTCTTCAGGAAAGCTGGGGTCAGATTTATTAACAATATATTTGAATGCTGCTTACTATCATATACAGAAATATTTGATACAGTCTCTAGTATTCAATTTAAAATTTACCAACTTTTTGCAAAATATGAAGGATATAAACAATAAAATCAATACACTTGACAAAATAATTGTCTTGGAATTAACAAAATAATATTGTCGACACCTCTATAATATTTAAATTGATATATCTAGAAGAAAGAAGATCTAATTTTGACAACGTTTTTTAACAGGAGCTTTTATGAAAATAAAATTATGTTAGAATTAAGAAAGAACTATATATTAAAAATTCTAAAAAAGGAACATTCATGGTTCTGAGCTGATTTCACGTTCTGTGGAATAATAAGAAAATGCGAGTTGAAAAAGGCAATTTCATACTTTTAATTAATAGAAGTAAGAGCAGTAATTTAATTTGTGGCCTCTTATTTCGTCCGAGTCTGTTTTAGTACAGTTATATAAAGTTTATGTTTAATTTTTAATTAGCGTAATCAAATTTATGTAAAGCTGACGGTTTTTCAACGATCAAAGTGAAACGGCCGTAAATTCCATGTAACTTGGCGCAGCAGAACATCACGTCTCTAATTCATATAACTTACACCATAGGACGTTCACAGTAAACTCAGCTCGTTTTAAAGACCTGCTTAAGATCTACTTGTATGCACGTCGTGTATTCTTACACCATTGTGCACAATTAACATTAGCACTTTACTGGCGCGTCATTCGAGTGAAACTGCGAAGTTATTTGAAACGCAAATATTTAATGAATCTGCTAATTATTACAATTTTATGCAATAAAGAACAGAAAGAAAATAAATAATTTTAATAATCATTTAAATTTAATATTGATACATGGAACTTCTTTCCCTCCGTCGTTACCAACTTTACTTGCTGCATGTCAGTCGGTGTGCCCGTTCAAACATATGCAGTTAGGGGCAGTGCCTTTTTGAAATGTTAATTTAAAAAGTAGTGAAAAAAATAAATGGCGTGTGGGGAGTGCACCCAGGGCAAGGCAACACCCTCCGAGAGACGGTCTTTCCAGCTGGGACCCGTAGGCGACCGTCATCCCCGGGCATGACAGAAAGTGAAACCCTAGAATGGAGCGGCGCTGGAATGCAAGGGCGGGGGGAAACGGGAGTACCCCGAGAAAACCCACCGGCAAGCGGCATCGTCCAGCACGATTCCCACATGCGAAAATCCGGGAGTGAACCCGCCGGGGATCAAGCCCGGATCGCCGTGGTGGGAGGCGAGCGCCCTGGACACTGTGCCACCGCTGCCCCTAGTAGTGAAATAACCGTGGACAGCTTGTTGAAGTTCTCACCCCCATGGAGCTGGATTCAGGGAAGAGCGTGCTGCGTACTTCCCTCGACAGGACAGGAACGTCCTTCTCGAACTGCAGCCCCAGGCTATCCAACGGCAGCAGGTGCATTGCTGCCAACAAGGCGACTCTGAAATCAGAGGGCCGTCGTTTAACTCGGGTTCGGTTTTGTGCCCTACATTCGTACTGGACAATAAATAATTAAATTAGACTGGGACCTCCCTAAATCTCGTCAAGGAGAAGAGTGAGTGAGTGAGAGAAGAGATTTGGGTGGCTCTTAACATCTAGGTCTTAAGAGCCGATGAGGGTGACGCCAAGTGAGTATGGAGCATCGCCGGAATGCAAGGGCGGGGGGAAACGGGAGATCCACGAGAAAACCTGTCGACCGGTGGTATTGCCCGACTTGATTCCCAAATGCGAAAATCCGGGGGCGAACCCGCCGGGAATCGAACCCGGTTCGCCTTGGTGGGAGGCGAGTAGTCTAACCACTACACCACCGCAGCCCCTCGTCAAGATTAAAGTATCCTTAATACTGCCAAGTTTTAAAAGAAGGGGTTTCTAAACTAAGCCATTGTCTCAATTCAACGAGATAGCACTTTCTTACCCACTCTTGACGTCATCTCTCTGCTCTCCCAACTAGGAGGAGAGAGTGCGAGAGGGAGAAAGAACGACGATGTTCACTCGCTGCTCACTCTCGCACACTGTGGCAGCCATGTTGTTTTCAAGTCGAACCTCGAACATTCAGAGATAATTTTTGGTTTCTACAGCAGTGATAGAAATATTTTATTGATTTGACTTAATCATTACGGTTGTGAAATGTGTTATACCAACAATATTTCGTATGATACGGAACATAAGAAATTGCGATGTGATTATGGTCACTTTTCGTTTACGTCGATTGTCCGCATTTCATTTAACACTCTGTTTTGGACCAAATAGTTAAGTTTTCGATAAAACAAAAATTTCTAAATTAAAATATGTTTCCACTTGAAAAAAGGCTGTAGTACTAATTTTTTTTTTTTTCCCCCACTATTTAATACCTTTGCCGTTAGAGAAATAATGCCGAGGGCTCACAGAGGGCATACGTTTCAATTCATTAGAATGAGTCAGAGTGTACCAGAGTGAGAGTGGAGAGAGTGAGAGAGAGAGCGAGAGAGTGAACACACTTTCAAGTTGTGACACGGCCTAAGCCAGGGGCCGCGGTGGGTGCTGTGGCTACAGCGCTGGACCAATCCCGGATTCTCGCACGTGGGAATCCTGCCAGACGACGCCTTAGTGCAGCGGGTTTACTCAGGGTATCCCTTTTCTCTCGCACTTGCATTCCAGGTCTGCTCCATACTCACCTCGCTTCACCTTCATCGGCTCTCAAGAATTCGTTGTTAACAGCCCCCCGCCCCTAACCACTCCACTATCCTATCAATTAGGTTAGGGGCGGGCAAGGCCGGGTAGAGAATTCGTTGCTCCTTGGTGCTGTATAACGCTGGCTTCCAGAAATGTAGTTTTTAAAACAATTATGTCAATGTTTACACACACGTGCTGCTTTCTACGAGCACACTTCCCTCAAAAAGCCTGTACAAGTAAAAAAATAACCAAATAACATTACTTAGTGACCACGAGTATACTCGTTGGCATCAGGCACGTTGCAGTTTAGTTTAAATCATGGCTGTTGTGCGAGGACAGAAGCTAGCCACCAATACCGACAGCGCATTTCCCCCGAGCAATGCTATTGGTTGCTGCTTACACACCGACCGTTTTATAATTGGTGGCTTCCCTTAACACGGGCCGACGTGAACCCTTTCCATTGGTCCCAAAGTGTCAGTTGCTATAAGAAACTCGTGAGTACTTTTCACGCCATAAATCTTCTCTTTTGCAACACCTGAAATGAAAATCTAATGCGTACGTTGAGGAGTGAAATATACTTAAAGTATGAAANCAAAATGTCGTTAATAACAGAAGTGGCCACTCTCTGATTGTAAAAAAACATTTTTTACCTTCAGGAATTATAAATATTTGATGCTTCTTTATTGGGGGGCAGCATGATCTAATTAATTTTTGTATCATCTGTCCAGGACCCAGCATTTCCGTGCAAAACGCACACACAGCTTGAACTGCAGCGATACAGTGCCAAGCGCGTAGGCAATAATACCTGCATTCGTGTATGAGAGAGCGAATAGATTTGGGCTGCTCTAACATCGAAGTCTTCAGAGCCAATGAGGGTGAAGTGAGGTGAGTATGGAGCAGCGCCGGAATGAAAGTGCGGGGAAGCGGGATTTCCTCGAGAAAACCCGCCGACCAGCGGCATCGTCCGGCACAATTCTCACATGCAAAAATCCGAGAGCAACCCCACAGGGAACCGAACACGGTTCGTCTAGGTGGGAGGCGAGTAGTGAAACCACTACCCCGCCGATGCCCCATTTTCCTGACGAACATGCGGGACGAATGTACTCACGCGTTCCTGGCAATGCTGGCGACGGAGTGCGACATCGTGCCGGCTGGAAGGCTGGAGAGGTGCTGGAGTCTCCGGTGGTGTATCGCCCCAGCTTCCAGTCGCGACACCTCAGCGGAGAGTGAGGTAAGCAAGCTGGCGGGCAGATCCAATTATCATCTCGCAGCCCCGAAGCTGCGAGGTCCGTTAGCGCGACCCAATTGCCGTCTTGTGTACACTCAGCCAGGCGGGCACAACGGTCGTCAGCAGTGTTGATCGTAGAGAGCGCTTCGGGCGCAGCACGAAGCGGTTATATCTGGTTTACAGCTAAGTAAGGAGCACTTCTCCTTCTGTACATCTGGGGGGCGGACCTTTGAAATGTCGTACGAGATCCTTTACAGAAACTGCGTGAGGACTTGAATAAAACCCTCGCGAGAACCTTGACAAGAGCTGCACGAGTACCTCAAAGAAAGTCACATGATGGCCGTAAGAAAATCTGCTCAGGACTTCAACAAAATCAGCTTGAGGAGACAAACAAAAACGGGTGCGAGGACGTTCAGAGAACCCATGTGATTAATTTAACAAAGCAATGTGAGAGCTTCGACAAAATCCGTACGAGGACCTCAAGTAAAGTCACATGGGGACTTGAATAAAAACCACACGAGGACATTAACAAAATTTGCACGAGAACGTTAACAACAGCAGCACGAGGACCCTAACAACAGTGTGAGTATCCTAATAAAAATCCACGCGAAGATATTAAAAAGTGTCACGATGACCTTAACAAAAATCCACATGAGGATCTTGACAAAACCGAACGAGGGTTTTGATAAAAGTCACGCGAGGACCTTAATAAAAGCGGCACGAGTTGAGTTGAGTTGAGAGATTTGGGTAGCGCCGGATGCAAGGGCGGGGGAAACGGGATATCCCCGAGATAACCCGCTGACCAGCGGCATCGTCCGGCACGATTCGCAGTCGCGAAAATTCGGGAAGGAACCGGCCGGGGGATTGAACCCGGTTGGCCTTGGTGGGAGGCGAGCAGTCTAACCGCTCAGCCACTGCGACCCCAAAAGCTTCATAAGGAATACACACGGGAGCAGGTGTTAAACCCACGAGGAGACGGGTTTTCGAGTTTCCTGAGCTGTATCTTTTTAATGGCATCATACGTCAGAGCGGCGAAGGAATGCACGGACGGAAAAAAAAACATGAGAACTAAGAAATAACCCTACGGCCAAAGCAACGTCGTCTTCGCTTTTTCCCCGCCGGAAATCGAACCGAGTTCGCAGCGTTCGGAGGTTGCCATAGTAACCGCATCACCACCGCGGCCTCAGGAAAAGTGTCATGAACTAACGCCTCATGAATAGTTTTTAAACAGGTGCTGCTAAAAATGTGTTAATATTTAATTTTGTATACTTAAATAACTGGCATAAGATTAATATATGTATATATAAAACCACTCCAGTACTTTTCGTGTCATTTACGTCACTTTCTGGGTCTGCTGCAGAATATATCAACGCCGTGCGATGAGATGGGTCCGAGATAATAGTTAATGACTTGCACTCATTGCAGGAATCATTTTAAGATACACAAAAGTTTTTTTTTGTGGCGAAGTTAAGGTATTATCGCATTCTCTTACACTTAACCATTTTACATAATAAAACGTAATACTTATTTTTATGAATAGAAAAGTAAGTAATATATTGAGCAAATCCTAATGTCTACAATAAAATAAGAAAGTAGCTCTTAGGAAATATATAAAAGCAACATACATAAAATAAAAATGAGCTACACAGGGAACTTACGCGATTTTCATTTCGATGTACCTATGTTTTTATGTGTATACGTATATGCATATGCATACAAATACACGCATACACAAAACTACAAGATAACATGGATTAGCAAAAATTCTAAAACTGCAATTTAGTTTAAGGATTTCCGAAGAAAAGTAAATCACAGCAAATAACTATTTAAACACGAGAAAAATACATAAAAATTAATTAATATAAGAAATTTTATGTTTGCTACTTCTAAAATTATGTCAGTTATCTAAAAATATACGTGAAATAAAATGGTAATGCAACGTTTATTCGCACTCGCTCATTCACACACTTGCCTATATTATATTTAATTAATTTAACAATAAAATAAGCATCAGAAACATTACTACAGTCGCATGAAACAGCAAGCAAATAAGTTAGAGGTATAAAAGAGGAACCTTCACAATAAATATTTTTTATGTCAAACCCATATTTATAGCGTGACCAAGCTGTTCCGGAATAATTTTTTGAATTTAGTGATTGAAATTGTATCTCTTGTTTCCTGAGGTTAGCAATTCCAGAGTTTGGTTGCGGTGACGATGAAAGATGAAGCGAAAAATGAGTTGTGTTTGGTACTAGAAGCTTTTGTTGATCGAAAGAACGACTGTTTGAAGTATCGGGTGTTAAGAACCGAGACAAAAGGTATCAGTGACATCCTGTTAAAAATAATTTCTTTAACAAGCAGATCTTGTGCAATGATCGTCGATTTTTTAAATCAAGCCACGAGAGAGTATGTCTGTATTTGGTGATATGGTCTTTCTTTTTAAGATTAAAAATAAGACGCACACAGTTGTTTTGTATTCACTGAAGTCTCTGAGCTAGATCTTCATGCAGGTCACTGAAGACTACATCAGCATAGTCAAGGCGTGAAATTATTAATGATTCTGTTAACATATTCATCTATTTCGCGGGTGAAATTTTTTTAAGCCTTCATGTCTCGTCAGTGCCCCGTCGTAAGTCATTCACACTGTTCATATTCTTCTGGCTTTCTCCACGAATATGTAAGAATCCATTATGATGTCGGAACCACGGTGGCTGAGCGGTTAGAATGCTCGCCTCCCACCGAGGCGAACCGGGATTAAATCCCCGGCCGGTTTCACTCCCGGAAGCGGGAATCGTGATTGACGATGCCGCTGGTCGGCGGGGTTTTCTCGGGGTTCTCCCGCTTCCCCCCGCACCATTCATTCCGGCGGTGCTCCGTACTCGCCTCACTTCACACTCATAGGCTCGCAAGACCTCGGTGTTAAGAGCCGCCCAGATCTCTTCACTCACTCACTCATTACGACATCGGCCGTTATTGCTTATGCGTTGCTGCTTAATCTGCAGTAAGTAAACCAATCACTACTTACTTTTCTCGATACATAAATTAAACTCGTTGTTTAAAATTCTGAAAGGAATTTTACGTTAATTACTCAGGATATAGTTTAAAATGTGAAAATCAACATATAATGGAATGTTTACATTCTACGTTAATCACTGTCATACACCTCTAGTAACGATCAGTGTATGCAATCTTTAAAGCGCGTGCTTATTTCAGCATTTTGTATGCCGATTAACAACATAATGTAAGTCGCCTTCCCGTAAAGGGCAATGACAAAAAAATGGGTGAGTAGTAAATAGAATAAAGCAATTCAGAAAGTAAATAAATGCATATGAACTTTGCTACCGTGAGGTTATGATTGTATGAGTCCATTATTCTTTATTGCTTTGTGATTTAGTGCGTGTTCCCCGTTTTGATAAATGCTCAACTTTTATTCTCTACAATCTAGGTTAAATGTTACCATGTACTGTGCATGAAATATGTTTTGCAACATTAAAATATGGTTTTGGTTAAAAGGTCAACATCCTAAAACTATTAATTATGCAATGTGTCTGCAATCAGCGAACAGTGATTACAGTTTTTATTTTTCGCCCCAAAACTGGCCTTCTTCGCTGCCAACACATAAAATCCTTCTCCACTCAGTCATTCCAAAACTAGACATCTCTGATAGTCTTTCTCAATTTCCGCAGAACAACCTAGATGTATTTACATTGTTAGCACGACGAGGAGACGGCCAGCTGATCCCAGATGCCACCTAGGAGCACCAGGAGAACACCTGCACTCTTCTCAGCACGGCAGCTGTAAAAACTTTTGTCCCCTCCATCAACCGAAGGAAAATGTGCTGGTGCAGGGAACAACTCATTTGTTTCTAACCAAAGCGTGTTTCGGTGGCAATATTTGCAAAAAGTCTACAACGAAAACTTCTTTTTCTGCTTTTCTCACTGTAATCTTGTCCATCAAAAACTTGAGTTTCCTTTTTTCTCTAGTTATCCTTCAGGATTTTGTGAGTGTGGTTAAAATGTTATTTTTAGTCAAAATTANAGAGAGGGGGAGACTCTACAATTCCAGTACAACTCTAAATACATACATGTATACGTGTATCTACTCTTTAACACTTCAAAATGTATTATTCGCCTATTTTTATGCTATCCACATAATTTTGACCAACAATAGGGCTAAGCTAAATTTCCATTAAAAACACAAAAATTGCATCATAATTTCAGAGAAAACTATAAATATAAATTGACTTTAAATCTCACGACATTGTGCAGTACCCAAGTTAGATTACAACTGTCATTCTACGCTACAAAGCAGTATCAACATTAGTTGATATTGCTCTCATGCCTCTTAATTCACGGCATTGTACGTCAAAATGAAGGCAATAATAGTTTCGTGTAACGAAAATGCTGTAATTTGTATATCGTATTGAAGTAAATAATATTATTATTCATCGTATATTGTTTTTAACACAATCTTCAAAGTTAGCTCTATCTACACGAAGAATATATATATTTTTTCGACAAAATATACTTTTCTATAACATAGCATTTTAAATGCGTTACCAAATATTGAAAAAAAAAAAAATTAAACCATAATTTTTATTTCGTTTTTGTCTGTTGGTATCTATTCCTGCATCACGCAAAATACAATGAAGGATTTTGATTTCTACTGGGCCTGAGAGGCCCTGGCGTATTGCTTTGCGTCGCCGTCGTTATATGAGAGCGCTGTAGTCGTAACTATGTGCGCCTTGTAGATAACTTTCTTCTGTANCTATGTGCGCCTTGTAGATAACTTTCTTCTGTAGTAGACGTTGGCGTATTCATATCAATTGTTCTTTGTAACAAGTGTGATATGCTTTGACGTGTACTGTCGGATCCCGAGGACCAGAAGTGACAATTTTTGCAAGAAAATGAACCCCAAAGGTATGGTTACGTGTTTTTTTAATGTTATGTAAATAACAGTACAAAATGTTAAAATATAATTATTTTGTATCATTAGGTATATCATTATACAGATCTACCAACGTTTAGGATGCAATGAAGTTACATAGAAATTGTGACAATAAGCAATACAAACAATACAACAATATATTTTTTTAAATACTGGCTTACCCGGCCACGCGTTGCTGTGCCATAACAGATTTTGGTTCTATTCATTTCTGTGAAATTAATTGAAAGAAGTGTGTATATATATATATATATATATATATATATATATATATATATATACATATATATATATGTATGTATATGTGTAAAAAAAACATTGAGAACAACAAACTGAAATGTTTAAACAGACAGCTGTCAACAAAGTCGCTTCCTGACGCGAAAGCATGGTGAAAATGAGCTTTTTGCAGATTTGAGTACCTTTGCAGGTAATACAGATAAAAAAGAAAAGGTGTACAAACACTCGTGTGAACGACAGGAAGGTTTATAAAAAACAGAATGAATATTGGTTGATTTTTTTGGGAGTTATATGCCTCCGAACAAACGGACACAACATATATATATATATAAAGATTTCTGGCAAGAAAAAAGTTTTATATGAGGATTATTTCTTTTTAGTCACTTATAGAATCTACATAATAAAAATATATTGATGATATTAAGAAAATGTAGCAACAGCCATTGCCGGAAAAAGAAGAAGATGCAAAAATTAACACCAATATTGGCAGTGAGTCAATGACGTTCAAAATATACGACACTTTAGCGATGACAAATTTTCCTATCATGGGAAAGGCTAAGTAACAAAACGGAGGCGTAACTAAGGTTAGAACCGGATCACACAATATTCTGACTCACCTTCCTTGAGTAGAGGTTTCGGCTAAGGTTGTTACGTTGTCTTCAGAATGTTGGATTAATCAGATCACTAATAGTACCGAATGCAGTTATTAAAGTACATTATCAGCATAAAATAAAAGTATGCTACAACACAGGACAATTAGCCAAGGTAACACAATATTCTAGTGATCATTTGTGGCTAGGGTAAACATGTAGGTCATTCTTATGGTAATAATTTTAATCACGAACCATTGCGTTTTCATTAAATATTGGAATCAGTTTTACATCCTCTTTCTTTTTATTGACTTTATACACATAAATAATACAGTTGTAAGCCATGGGATTTCAAACGGCGCATGACTTTTAGGGTTTGAGTAGGTGTTCTGTAAAGTAGTAAAGGAGTTGAAGTAAACAGTTGTGTGGAAATATCTAAATCGCCTACTACACATATTTTCATTTTTATTGCAGAGAGAGAGAGAGAGAGAGAGGGAGAGAGAGAGAGAGAAAACGAACTCCGTTAAATATTCGTAAAATAGTAGTTAGCAAAAGTAGAGAGTATGAGAAATATGTGAGATGCGAGTTGTATAAAAACCAACTAGATACCACAAAAAAATAGTTTGTGCCAATGCATTGTTTATTTAAGACTTAGCTATATGACCTTCTATAAAAGTAAAATTAGCAAATCCCAAAATACAATAATATGGATAACTGTAAAAAAAAAAAAGTATCTCTGCGTAGCCCACCACAAAATAAGTTTAAAAATGTTCGCAATTATTCATCGTATTCGTAAATAAAAAGCAATGAAAATAAAACGAAGGTAATTGTTTTCGTGAATAAAATAATGATTTATTTTTAAAGCCATTCCAAATTAACGGTACAACAACATAGGCCGTGGTTCGTAGCTGTTCATCATCAATTTACACATGCACGTTATATAGTCCTGCCATGCTTGAACTCACTAGCCTTGTCAAGGATCAGAATACAGTTGAGCAGTATTGATAACGGTATTTCATAGCCGCTCACTAAAGTTATTTCGCAAATGGAAATATTCACCAATGCAGAAACATAATCGGCTTCCGTACTCGAGGTATACAATACACAACTGTGAATTATACGAGGCAGGGAAGAGACGGGAAATCACAGTCGCACACTAGAGGTCTTCAACGGCTGTGAAGAAGTCGAGGAGGCCGGATCCTGGAGGACACTCCGGGTACAGAGAGTGGCAGTCCACACCCTCCCTCCCCCCGGCATCCTGGGCCTGCAGGTAGTCGTCCTCTATCGAGTCCACCCTGCTGGAGCCGTAGTCTGGCCTGCAACGGTAAACGCAATCACGTGTGTGTACGTGTATACAGGTTGATTCTAAAATCACGGGACAAACATTGAGGGGTGGTAGAGCTCACTATAACAAACAATTACTGTATAGGAATATATGGGCGGTAGTGACGCGTTGAGGCACAAACACAAAAACATAACACATTAACGGAAACATAAAATGTTCATTAGCAGCATACGTAACGAGTGATTCCGCACAGAAAATGTTAAAACAGTTGCTGGAAATGCATCCACCAACAGTCACGCATGCTTGGCGACCTCTACATATGGCGTGATTGGCTGACAATGATGGCGTGCGNGGAAACATAACATGTTCATTAGCAGCATACTTAACGAGTGATTCCGTACAGAAAATGTTAAAACAGTTGCTGGAAATGCATCCACCAACAGTCACGCATGCTTGGCGACCTCTACATATGGCGTGATTGGCTGACAATGATGGCGTGCGTGAAATACCCGGCGTATTTGAATCTGTTCGCCAGTCACTCCACCGACGCTACCAAGCTTGCATTACTGTTGGTGGTGGCAATTTTGAGCAATTATTATAAACATTGCTGTAAAAAGGCATTTAGCGGCGACGTTGTAAATAAACACTGTGTTGCATTTCATGTGTTATTTATGTGTTTGTGCCTCAACGCGTCACTCCCGCCCATATATTCCTATACAATAATTGTTAGTTTTAGTGAGCTCTACCACCCCTCAATGTTTGTCCCATGATTTTAGAATCACCCACAGTTTTATATTGCACACTAGTCGAACCGGCCCAGCTTCGCCCGGTTACAATTTAGTTTCTACAGCGATACTTTGAAAGACAAAAATGCTTACTGTGGGTCATCCTTAAAAGATAAACATATGCTATCCCGGACTTTTCTGTATAACATTTTGAGAGCTACAATTCTGTAAGTACATTAATATGATGTATCTCTTATGGTTTAGTCAGCGCAAGCCATGTAAGCGCCCGAAAAGCGGGGTTTTACGACTAACGTCGACATTTCTCTACTATCCTTACATTAAATATAAATGTGTTATACGCCACAACCTTCCTCAATAAATTCTCTAAATGATTTTGAAAACCGCATCAACATCCACCAAGTAGTGTAGAAGTACTAAGCGAATACACAGACAGACGCGGATAAGCGACTTGGTTTTATACTGTTTAGAGATTGTAAGGGTATTGGCCTTGGTGAAATTCGGTGTACAAACTCGAGAGATTTAAGAAAACACACACAGAAATACACTCACAGAAACACACTCACAGAAACACACACACTCTCTCGCACAGAGGTGATATAAGCAGAACTATCATTGCGAAAGTATGCTAACAATTTAACGTGACTTATAAACATCAATAATTATTACTGGAAACACGAGTTCATTAAAATCGACGTTTTCAATATTGATTTATTGCAAAATGAAGAGAAAATTGGGTTCTTGAATACAACAGTCGTTTATAAATTATAGACAGTTTAATAGGTAATATTTGCCTTAAGAAAATAAAACACTCTACAAATGTCTGTAGGTAAACGTCACTATTTCAAAGTTATATATAGTTGCTGTTTACTCGCAAACCGTTCTCTTATGAGTGTTACTGCAAAACTTATCTGCTAATTCTCTTCATAAGAATTTGAATATTAGACATTAAAAAAAATTTATGACTATTACATGGAAGCCCCTATATTTCCTTAATGAATGGAATCACTTTATTCCCCAACTATTCATAGAATTAAGATCTCAATTCAAGAATCACTATCGAGAAATATCTTGCTTCATCCTACGCACATTAAAATCGTTTTCAAATAATATTTAAAACTGTTTTTAGACTCTCACGTCTCGTACTAAACACCTTATGTTATACCTCACAGTGCCTTTTCTATTTAATTTTCATTAGTAAATCAACTCAGTTTTTTTAAACCTAGATATGTGATTAATCCTGTATATGTGGAGTGATGAAGCTAGTTTTTATAATGCAATTAATGTAGTTATTTTACTCGCCGTTTGCAACGGAATATTTTGTTGTGGATTTTCGATTTAGAGGAGTTCATACGTCGCAGTGATATATAACGCACAGTAAATAAAACCACAGGTGGCCGCAAAGACTGCCATTACTTAAACTGTAAATAAATTTACGTCATTGCTTGCAGTTTATTTTCCAGCGGGCTTAGGGTAGCGTCCTCTAGATAATTCCTTAATACAAGCCCTCCAGTGAGATATATATACTGTATAGTCGCAGGCACAAAATAAATTAACTAGGGAATTATCTGTTTACACTGAAAGATAATTTGTTCACTCCGTTCGTTCACGTTAACCAAATAAATAATTTAAAAATAATTTATATACCTGAACACTTGTTTGGTGGTTTCAACATCATCTACATAGAACACACGACTATTTTATCTGTACGTTCAGCTAAGCTGTGTGATTACCGTAGGCATTATACATGTAAAAGTATAATAAAATTAATATTATTGGACTGTATAAGCATTTGGATAGCTGCAACAGTCGGACATGTTCATTACTACAAAACTTTCGGCGGCAACAAAATAAGCTTGGTCCAGTACTGGCATTTATTTGATTGGCTTTCAGGTAATCGGATCATTTGATTCCCATAATTCAAATTTACAAAAAAAAATAGTTTTTTAATTTTTTTTGACAGTAGAGTTAGTAATAGTGTTTGTTTATGTTTTAAGTAATGCTTAACATTGGTGTAAACAATCGCAATGAATTAGTTAAATATAAAAAATGAGGTTTAAAAGTTGAAAATATTATTTTACATATATATCATGTATTAGATAAATTTGTAACTGGAACTATCCCTAGTTCTCCAGTAGTGACTTAGCTGAGGCCACTAAGCCGATATTGCACGATACCTACTGCCGTACTTGGTCTTGTACAAGGCGAGGTGCACGAAGCCGGCATACCAGCTGCCATGCGAGCCGCCATGGAAGATTGCTACCAAACGACAGCAGTTAGCCTGCTAGCGTTTCAAACACTTGGTTGGCGCGCAGTGCATGGTTCGTAGGAAATATGAACTCACTCGTAGAACTTTTTACTAATGAGTGAATTGTGTAGGCCTATTAAAAACTAGCTAGAACGTTTTAATATTGCTTTGTTACAGTTGGCCGTTAAATTCATTCAATGCTTACTGCTTTTTTTTAATCGTCATATAAGGTCACAAGTGTACGAGAGAGTGTTCTTAATTTTCAAGAAAATTTTTCACTGATTGCAAAATTCAGTTTTTTTTTCTTAACGTTCAAATTTATTGTAGGAATTTAACATTTCAGAAAAAATAAAGTGTGTGACGGAGTTTCGAAGTACATACACAAACTAAATGTATTCATTGCAACGCCTAAAATTACATTTTTGTACATCATTGAAAGCGTTAACGGTTAATCGAGCACTTTTGCAAGCCTTGCTTAAGACCTACTTATCTACTCATATTGTATCCTTCCGCTTTATGTAAATTTCACATTGCCATGGACCTAAGGACTTCATTCAGGTGTCAGTAGAGTGAAAACGGAAAATCGTTTGGGACCTGAATGTGTTACTAATATGCAATTTCGTACCCTAATATTTATAAAGCAGAAGATAACTTTTATTTGCCATAAATTAAAAACCTGTACTCGCAATGCGACGCCAAAACTTGGAGCAGTTTTTCTCAGTTCGCTGCCAACTTAAGTATCTGGGAACTTGCATGCCGGTGTGCACGGTAGCATTTATGCCGCTGACGGCAGTAATATTTTTTTCAAGGGTTGTTGTCACTTTTCACTTTACCATGAACACTGTATAGAAAGCATTACATATCAGAAAATGACGATGCACCAAGGCCACGTAGCATGGAGTATCCGTGACGCTGGATGACTTCCTCAGCCAACTTCGACACAACAGACTCGTAGAATAGCACGTGGCTGTCAGACGGGATTACTTGTCCACATACTAGCGACTTTCCTCGGCTAGGGGTGACCAGAATAATTACTCCGTCACAGGATACTTTTTGGAGACCTTTAACCGGCGTCACCGTCATATACACTGAAGAGAGAAAAAAAAAATCCTGNGGATTTGTGGACTGCCCTGCAGGATTCGTGGTGTGAATTGCCTCCTGCATACCTTCAGACATAAGTCGAGTCCATGCCACGTCGTCTTGCGGCACTTCTGCGTTCTCGGGGGCCCTACACGATATTAGGCAGGTGTACCAGTTTTTTTGTCTCTTCGGTGTAAGAGGGCAAGGAGTTACACGAATCCGTTTTAGGGTTTTGGGGGTTTCGAGTCAAATTGGAGGCCGGAGCCTATATTTACCTACACAGTATTTCAAGTTGGGCACTGAAGGGCATCCATGCCATATTTGCTTCAGGCCCACGTAACAAGGCAGATTTGTATAGAGAACAAACAAACATATGTACATACCAACTTTAACTTTACATTCTGATTTTCTGGTGATATTCGTAACACATTTGGCATATACCTAGTATTTAAGTAATTAATATTCATTTGAAAGAAGGAAAAAAACCGAAGACGAGAAAATTTTTCCTTGCAGTGTTGCCGGCTTTGAAGTCACATTTCAACGGTGATCATAGATCACATGTATTCTGTATGGAACCACTCTTCTGTAATCAGCATCTGTCAGTGAATAAATATAAGCGTGAATATGATGTCGGCAATACAACATGATTCACTGACAAAGTAATTGATTACTGAGAAAACTGTTGCATTTGCAGAAGGCAGAAGTCTCAAGAGAATTATGTGAACGATGGAAAAGGTGTTACTGTAAAACCTGGTAGTGATTTGATTGAAATGTCTTCCCCATCCCCCTGTCCGCAGTTGTACACATAATTCTCCTGATCCTTCTGCAAAGTATTTAGAAAAGAATGACGTTTGCAACATTGTGTGCTGGAAATACTTTGATGTGCGTCAACACAACAGACTTCGACACAGACTGCTGTCGTTACTGTTAAACAATCTCCTGTTAGGCGTTCTCTCAAAAAGGTTACATTTAAACCACAACAATGTGATAAATCCAGATGCTAAATGCAAGTAAATGTGTATGAGCATTAAAATGATAATACACATGAAATAACACATTGACTTGACAAAATCCATCCGATAGCAGTATGTAAAGGTAAAATAGTAGGTGGCACGACCGTACCGTTAGTCTTGGAAGACCTGTACCAGTTGTGGTCTGACATCGCGTGAGTGAGTGTGTGCTGGTCACGGCATTGCATTGTAGTCCTTCGTGGACAACACGCACCCTCACCACGATGGGATATTCTAGGAGGATAATGCACCGTGTCATCGGCCAAAGTTGTCTAAGATTAGTTCGAGGAGCATTCCGGAAAGTTACAACGACTGCTGTGGCCACCTCGTCCGGCCCAACATGAACCCCACCGAGCATTTGTGGGACTTGGAGGGGTGGTNTCAGGGAACTGTGTATAGCTATCCGTACGGCATGGGCCAACACATCTCTACACAGGTGTTTCGTCCACTTGTGGAATCGATGCCACGACGAGTTGCCGCACTTCCCCGGGCTACATGAGGGCCTGCAACATACTAGACCTCTATCCGATGAATTTTGGCAGATAAGTGTATTGGTGCACTCTATACAAGTGACTGTTGCGTTACTAGAGTAGTTATTGGAAATTGGCGACTTCTGCCGCCTTCTGGTCGTAATGTTGGCGACTTAGTAAGGGAATAATCCAGCAAGTCTGAAGCAGCATGTAAGTAATAGAGATTAGAAGATACTCACGTGAGCAAAGTGTGCAGCAGTTCTCCAATCAGACCGTCGTGGTGCAGAGGAGTCTCCGAGGCCTCGCATATGCTGCGCAGCACGCACGCGCGCCCGTCCACGCCTTTCCTGCACAGCGAACACTCCACGTCACACGCTACCGACAAGAACAGGTAAGTGCATAGAAGTGCAATGTCGTGACTGTTCCTTTGATCTAGATGTACTCACTCGCTGATCTGCTGTGTGAGACACTACCACTGTGCCAAGCCAAGTGTGAAGCTGAGGAGGGGTGAGACCTGCGCGCTACTGTAGCTGTTGAGAAGGAAGAACAATGGCGTGCAGGGGAAGTTAGTTATATACCTTTGGCTGTTGCGCAAGCGCGCGTACACCTGTCCACATGGATCTCAGCAACTTCTACCGACACCAGCCCACACTGAAGCATATATGGCAACGCTAAGTAGTCAACACTGTGCCACAACTTATGGTCACTACGATACCTGACACCCGCATCAGAGCGCTTATCTTATCCTGGAGGAGGAAAGGGTAAGGAAGAGAAGAGGAAGAGGCGATAATGGCGTGACCTTGTGTAGTTCACATATTTTCCTGATGCCCAATTGGCTTGGTCAAGTAGTAGAACTTGCCTTTAGTCTAACACGATATTGCGTGTTGCGAAAGACATCTTTTTTTTTCTTTCAAAAATAAGTGTTATGTTTTATTATGCAAAGTGGTTATGTGTAAGAGAAGGCGATAACACCTTAACTTCACCATAAAAAATAAATACGTTTATTATTATTACTATTGGTTGGGCTACAAGGCCGCCAGGTCTGTTACGAGGTGCTGACTGGCCAGTGACATTCCGAGATGTTGCTGGCCAGTGACGAATGCAAGTGCGGGATAACAGGAATACCTCGAGAAAACCCGCAGACTGACGGGAATGTCCAATGTGTCTCTCGCAGTGAAGATCTGGGTGACGTCGTCTCAATATACATTCTAATGGCACACATTGTTTATTTCTCCCGTGTACTTACATACATACACAGAGGATATTCTGAAAATTCGGGAACAAGATCGAAGGACGTATGTTGCCAAGAAAACTAAATAAAATGGCCCTTTGGACATAAGCGTCCTGAAATGCTATATTTTCATAATAGGGGCTGCGAGGTTCAATAGCGAGCCATGTGTGCATTGAGCGCGTCAGCCATAAAGAAGACAGTAAATTAGAGAGTGGACTTGGTGTAGGATAATCCGGTGTTAATACCGAGAACAGAACTCCACGTGACTCATGTGTGGGTGGGACAGTGGTAATGAGACAGGCGCGAGTTCCACAACTCTGCGACCGGAGTTTACGGTACAAGCAGATGTTTCACTTGTGTCTCCTTAAGCACTTACGTATTATGTTCTACTAAAATATTGCGGATTGGAAAGCGTTTGGTCCACATGTAAGGACTAACATTTTGGAATTCGCGCTTGTCAAAGTCGTTCCTTCTTTCTCTCTCTCTCTCTCTCTCTCTCTCTCTCTCTCATTACCATAGTCCCATCCACTTATGAGCAACATGCCCTCCCTGTTCTCGGTATTAATATCGGATCCTCCTTCACAAAGTCCGCACTCTAATTCTCTGTCTGCTTTATGGTTGACGCGCCCATTGCTCGGCCAGTTATCGGACCTCGCAGCGGTTTTAGCCCACAATGTTTTCCGCCTGTAAGGAAAACGAAGCATTTCCAGATACTTTTGCCCAAAAGGAGCCATCACATTAATTTTTTTGACAGCACTCACTTTTAAATAATGTTTCCAAATTTTCTTAACTTTCTGTTTGTAAGTATATGAGATAAATAAAATAAATGCGTGTCATTAAAATGTATATTAAAAACTAATTTGTTACGCGAGTTTTTGCAATACCATAAACTGACAAAGTGTATCCTTATGAGGAATATGCACACACACATATACAAACATATATGTGATGACTTCACTATTTCGGGAAACGTTTAGTCTCCCTGACGTTCTTCAGAAAATTTGGAATATTTTGTTGAAATCCAAGAAGTTTAATGTAAAATTTTGAAGCAAATAAAAATTTGTGTACAAATAAATTCTTCTTGTAGAATTTCGTAATGATTCGTCATGTCAACATAATTATCTCGTGTTTGCAAAGCGAAAGAAAGAGCTATAAACTTCAGTTGTTTTTCTTAGATTGCTGGCCTAAACCCCATACATCGTTGCACTCTAAAATCTGAACAATTGAAATTGACCCAAATCAGTGAAATCGAAATCAGGAAAATTTAAACTGCTTCACTTGAATCAGAAAAATTCTACTGATTATTTCAGTTTGCTATTTTCTTTGATCAAGCAGTGATTTCTGGTGATTCGCAGCGAATGGCGCTGACCTGGCAATGAAACCTCGGTGCATGCCACCGATCCCCCAGTAGATAACAACCTATTAACTGAAGATTATGCAAAGTAATCCTGCCGATTGAAATCGCTGATTCAAATGCAGAGTGTACAACTGACCTGCTGAGAGCCGACTCCAGAGTGCTGTACACAACTCCTCGGTGTACAACGTCTCCATCTGCCGCCGTCGAGTTAGCGCCGCTGCTCGTGACGTTCGTCTGTAGAACCGCCTGTGCGTCTCTCAGCGACCTGCTGCAGAATGCCATCCCTCAATGAGCAAGCGATACATAAAACAATTAGTCGTCCATTTTAAAGAGCGCGTCCAGCTTGAATTTATTTTCCTGAAATACTCAGTGTACTAGCTGGGTCAATGAAAACTCTTACATGCGAATTGTTCCAGCCAACGAAATACTTGTTTGTGTAGAGCCGCAAATATATATTTGGTCGTCTCAACGAAATATTTGGTTGAGGAAACAAATATCGAAAAGAAACAAATACGCGTTTAAATGAACCAAACATCTGTGCTGGGCCAAAAATGATATTGTTGAACCAAGTGTATATATTTGTTTGGCCACTCATTTGATTACCTTCGTTTGGAAATAGAGCTCGAGAGTTTGTATTTTGGCGATAGTAGGTGTTTGTTAGTGCATTTTATTTATGGTATCTAATACTAACAAACAAAATTATCCAGGAAAATGAAACGTAAAACTGTAAGACTTGAAATATTTATATGTGTCGCAAGGAAATGATAAAACCGGAGATTTGATCAAATCACTAAGGTAGATGATCAATTCACGGAAGATATTAAAACTACAACTCTGTGAGGGTGATTTCCCTAAGGAAAGTAAGTGATTTGATCAACTCCCTTAATTGTTTTAGTGAAAAGATGGTATACTTGTAGCCGGTAGCATCATTACCTATAAGAAATTGCCGGCGAGCCTCGAAATGACCATAACACCAGTAGTGAACCTTCCTGCTGGCGCTGGGGCTCGACCACGGTGCGTCATTTATGGCTACGCTTTGGGCGAGTCCTCACTTCTTATTTCATCTTTTCACTGAAACAGTTAAGGGACTTGATCAAATCACTTACTTTCTTTAGGGAAATCACCCTCACAGAGTTGTAATTTTAACATCTTCCGTGAATTGATCATCTACCCTAGGGATTTGATCAAATCTCAGTTTTAATCATCTTCCTGCGACATATGCACACATTGTCCAGTACATGAATGTATATATTTCAAAACATTCGCACTTCATCGGCAATAACGTTAGCTGGAGTTGCTGAGGCGCAGTGCTCGGGCGGGAGAGATCTTGGCTCGAACATCAGTCGGGTTTTCCAATTCTTATTTATTAACTCAAACTGTTAAACGTATGTGGAGCTAAATAAACATTTACTTGTACCAATAAAAACTTACAGTTTGGGCGAAACAAATAAGAGAAATAAAATAGTTTGGTTTCAACAAAAAAATATTTCGCTGCTCCTATACAAGCAATTAATACACTTGCGCCAAAAAAAAAATGTTTGATTCAACAACATATATTTTGTTTTCCAACTAAGAAGTTCCTCATATAAAATGTTAAAATATTGAAGCAGGTAAAACACGAGTTATAATTATATCAAGTGCAAAAATGCGTGTGTAACTTTCATGGGAGGTAGGTAACGCCAAGGAAAAAAAAGGTTGTTCTAATGTGTATTCCTTGACGTTACCTTCGGCGCTTGGGCAGCTACTTATACGTCTGAAAAATAAGCAAACCTGTGAACCAATGGCGGATCTAGAGCGCCTCTAAGGGCGTGGGACTGCATCAAGTTTAAACCACATGCTCACTAGTGAGTATTAACTTTTAATGCTACATATAAACGCCGGTACTTAGTGAGCATGTGATTTAAATACTTCTTAAAATCTTCTGGTACTCTACTAATCAATCCTTTGTCTCTACGTAAAAATATCTTATTTTTGGTTACATTTGAATTTTTACTTATATTTTATTTACCATTTTATTTTTTATTTATGATTTAAATGAATACAACAGAGAGAAAATAGACGTGTTGGTAACGCCTAGTAAAAATAGTTCTAACGCAAAACATTGTTAAAGAGAGAGTGCACGAATGCGGTGCGTTGTCCCTTTGGTGTAATTTTTTTAGACTCGGTTAAGTTTTGTTTGCACGAGGCGGATGAATATTCTGGAAGTAGATATTTAGCAGGGCTTCAGAAAAGTTGGAAGTAACCATAAATTTATTATATGGAAAAAAAACCTTCCTTTCAAGGATAATCTCATTTTACCCAGAGGAAAGTCGAGCTAGAAGGGAGGGGCTCATGATCCCTTACCCCCCTCCACCCAACTCCTTTGATGTGAACAGATTGAACTAACAATCGGGGGGCCCTGCGTACAGGAGCCGGATCGGGGAAGAGGTAGAGACAGCATTAGATCTGTTGCGTCCTTTCTCGGTGAGTGCCATACCTTCGTTTGGAGAATGCCATGTTACATCGTTTCTAGCGTCAGAGGACCCAGGAACTGCAACTCTCTATTACAACTCGTCGCATGTTCGTGCAGTGTCTTTCTGCAGCATATCGTGATGCAGCCTGGTCTTCCAGCCCATTCGCTCTTCACAAACGAGGTCGCTTTCTGACCTCTCGATGATTTGTTTAACAAGCGCACTCATCATTCTTACGCGATACAGTTTGTTCACATTAAAGAGAGCATTCTCGAAATTAACCTTAAAAAAAAACTGCCCTTTAACTGCATAGATGATACAGTACACACTGACCTGCTCCCAGTTAAGTGAGTGAGTGGAGAGATTTAGGCGTCTCTTAATATCGATGTGGGCGAAGCGAGGTGAGGATGGAGCAGCGCTGGAATGAAGGGGCGGGGGAAAACGGGAGATC
>NQII01009686.1:0-46830 GCA_002778355.1 Clitarchus hookeri | reverse complement strand
CTCTCTTTCTGTATGTCTGTCTGTTTGTGTGCTTATCATTCGAGAACCACGTATCCGATTTACGTGTTTTTTTTTATTCATAGCTATGTTCTCTGGCCAGGTTTTAGTAAATATTTTGTTACGTAAAGTAACATAAGGAATAAGCAGTGACGGTAATAGTGAATCAAGTCGGAAAAAAGTTTGCCGCCAGCGCGCTCTCTTGCAATACGCTATCTAAACTGTTAAAGATGGATTAATATCATGTAGTAAAGAATTGTGTAGAATAAAAAGAACAAAAAAAAACTCCGCGGTAGTATATATCTATACGAGAGAAATACTAATAAGCGTTTTTACCATTTAATTCACCGAGACGTTGAGTTATATAATATGTATAGAGTATAGAAGATTAACAATCAGTAAAATTCAACTTTATTAAAAAAAAACCTAAAACATAATTCTGTAGTCCACGCAAGCGTAGTCGCGGGCACAGCTAGTACTAATGAACTGTATAAAGCATGTCACTTCCACTAAGTTTTGCATATTATTTACTCAAATAAGTGCTTTTATATGCTAGTACATTACTTTTAAGGGCAATGTCTACCGGCTGGTAGCTACGAAATCTTAATAGGAAATCCCATGTAAAGGAAATTCCGCTTCAGTGCTTTAATTTGAAAAGATAGACGTTTCAAACACGATGTATTCTTCACGAATTTTGTTGAATAAGATCCCTACGAGCGCATATTTTCAATATAGATAGGCAGTATGTACTTTTTTGTAAAACACAAATTTCAAATTTCCTTGCAAACAGACTATACGTGTTATGGAAACGTCTCCGCTGTAGGAAACTTCTAAAAAATTTGTAAAGAATACATTTTGTTTGAAATCTCTATCTTTAAAATTAACGCACTGAGGCGATATTTCCTTTACATTGGAGTTCCTATTTAAACTTCGGAGCTGTCAGCTGGTAGGCAGTGCTATTAACTAACGCTTAACGCAACAATTATACACACAATCAAGCAATTTTTTTTGGTTACGTAAAAGCGTGAGATAGGTAAAAAAAAAACATGTAAGCAGTTATTTTGGTAGTCGTTGAGCAGTTATTGGTGAAACGCACTGAAGAGGAAAATCATTGAAGCTCGTCTCTGCGCACGCAATGCCATAGAGAAGGCGCTGATGTACGCTCCTGCAAGGCTTCATTAGCGTCACTGATGTAACCATCTGCTGTGTGTTCTCACTCCTCGGCGTGTACCGGAGGAGGTTGGAGGTCCCTATTGGACCGGCTTGGCAGGATAATCCCGGTAGTCCACTTGGTACGAGTGCGGACATGCCAGGTCAAAGGTCGTAGCTTTAATACTCCCGCGAGCGTCATTAATTTTTTCTCCCTCATCTTCGCTGCCTCCTTGACGATATCTTCTTTGCACACTAGCACCAACTAATGTATCCAACGAGAAACCAACTCCATCTTGGACAGACACATTTTCGGTAGCTTCGATTTTAAATTTACTTTAGATGACATAGCTCTGTTACGTCATAATAAATAGTTCGCTTCGTTTTATAAAATTGTTTTTTTGGTGAAATACCGTTACTGCTATCAGATCTGTATACGTCTCTATAACGTAAATAATTAATTGGCCTTAGACTGTATATTAATGCGGACGTGTTAAGTAGGCCTAATTTTATTTCATACGCTAAACTATTATAATTTTTATTTTGTTTTCTCTTGAATGGTCTGGTACTTTGGTATCTAACCTAAAGTACGTTATTCAGCTTCTGTTTCACTACTGAAGTTAAAATAAGTACAAAATATATATTCTGTAAGCCATTAACAGGATGATCTGCAGTTTCTTTGCACGGCAGGAAAAACATAAAATATACACTTATTTGCATTAAATTTGCGGAAAGATTTTTTGTTACATCAGGGTGGCCTGTGAGACAGTAACAAAACAGTGAAGGCATAAAGACATAGATGGGCGTCAAAGCAGCTTGTCACAAGAACAGAAAGCAGCCAACGAATAACAGGCAGTTCTGTGTTCGTACCCTGGATAATCTATTAATGTGTGGACAATTTGTAGTTGTAAGTTTGTTGGTTGATCTCCTCTAAAAAGAAGGACATTACTATGCATAAATTTAATGAATCACGTTTAGTCCACCTGGAACCATTTTCGGCGTTTGTGGCCGAGAAGCACGAAGGCGATAAAAGCGATTCTGCCACACGCATCAAATACGCCTTCGCTCCTAATCACAACGCTCTAAATTGGCGTACGTTGATATCGTCATGCTGCGTACACCAATGGGACTTTCAGCGGTGAAACTGTAATTTTATTGGTGGATAATCACAATATTATAAACTGGGGTACGGTTTTTTCGTAGTTCTGCGTACACCTACGGGACTTCCAGCGGTTAAACTGTAATTTTATTAGTAGGTAGTGTGTGGCAATGTTCAATGCAGGGCCTATGAGTACTTTCGTGTTTATCTAAAGGTTATATTTTGAGATAGAATGCTTTGAAAAAGCCGTTCTTAAGTGGACTTTCTATTGTCCCTGGCGTCTTGAAAGCATTCAACTGCCCTTGTCTGTAGCGTGTGTTATTTTCATAGATCATCACATTGGACTTACGTTTAGGTAATAGTTTTGTAGAAAAACGAGCGTTTCAAATATGGCGCAGCGCTGTTAAGCGCCAATTACGCAAAGGCTTTAAGGTGTAAAAGTTACGACGTTAGAGTACTCAAATCAAAGTGATTTAGATATTTTTGTTGCTTGCTCTCTCTTTACTAGTTGTGCGTAACGATATACAGCCAAGAGAGCTATGACTGCTTAAATATGGCCAAGAACACTGTAGGATAGAACATGATTGTAATTGAAAAATTATTTACTACTAACTNCCTTGTCTGTAGCGTGTGTTATTTTCATAGATCATCACATTGGACTTACGTTTAGGTAATAGTTTTGTAGAAAAACAAGCGTTTCAAATATGGCGCAGCGCTGTTAAGCGCCAATTACGCAAAGGCTTTAAGGTGTAAAAGTTACGACGTTAGAGTACTCAAATCAAAGTGATTTAGATATTTTTGTTGCTTGCTCTCTCTTTACTAGTTGTGCGTAACGATATACAGCCAAGAGAGCCATGACTGCTTAAATATGGCCAAGAACACTGTAGGATAGAACATGATTGTAATTGAAAAATTATTTACTACTAACTNTATGACTGCTTAAATATGGCCAAGAACACTGTAGGATAGAACATGATTGTAATTGAAAAATTATTTACTACTAACTGAATTCTCAGCGTCTGCGCCGAGGGAGAATAACCGTGTTTTGAGGCATTACTTAAGAAAATATACATCAAAGAAATCATGTTCAGAAAAGCAGACGTAAAGTTTAAATAAGAAGGTTAACGTGCTACTGTATGTTGTACGTTTTATGGCGAAATGTCTGCAGAAAGCCTGCAAAACAACGGTTCCAGGAATTTTATAAGTACATTATTAAGTTTCTGATTGTCATAGATATTATGGCGCAGAAGCCAGACAGAAAACAAAGACACAAAGACGGCATAGTTTCTTAAAAACTATAAACGTATTCTTAAAAGTGAAATAAAAAATTTCAAGCAGTAAAGCGAAATGGTCTCTTTACATAGATATACACACAGTAAATTAATTTTTTAGTTAAATCGTTTTTAAAACTGTTGCAATTGCCCTTAAAAATAATTAAGACTAACTCTTCAGCTCAGCGCAACAGTGTCTAACAGATTATGGGTTGAAAAGTATGCGTGGTGAGAAAATAAATTCCATTAATTCAATGCTGACACATTGTCAACATACGACAAATATAACATGCTTGACACAAGTATGTTTATTTAATGAGTACAAGCACATGCCACAGTGTTTCCAATGACACACCTCAGTGTGTAGAAAATTAATGCAATTCCCCTCATTCCATTCTAAATAATTCTACCATATTATAAAAAGTTGGCTTTTGACCCTTTTTTTCTTATGAAGAAGACCTATCTTAGATAAGTTGTACTTATTCAAAAAACATAAAGCCACCAGGACAATTAGTGAATATAAAGTTTTGTTATAATTGTGTTTCCATTACATTGGCACATTTCATACCGCTGATGTATTTGTGGTATTTTTAAGGAGGACGTTAAAAGTAAAGCATACGATACTTTGTTACAATGGATGTTTCCCAGGAAAAAGAAGATTGAGTTTAAAGAAACTCTAACNAAAGTAATGCATACGATACTTTGTTACAATGGATGTTTCCCAGGAAAAAGAAGATTGAGTTTAAAGAAACTCTAACTGATTTTTTTTTTACGTCATGCAGGTGAAGGTTACTTCATATCATTAGAGAATTAACCATTTCCACTGCCTGATAANTGATTTTTTTTTTACGTCATGCAGGTGAAGGTTACTTCATATCATTAGAGAATTAACCATTTCCACTGCCTGATAATTCTGTGCGTACAAAGGGCTTGAAATTGAATACGTACGGCTATTACAAACACGAAAAATTAAGCCTCCACAACCGAAAAACTAATGAAATATGTGCAGTGTATAATGGATCGTTTACAAACGTCTTTGCGCGACATGCCAGCTTTTAAAGTTCTAAGCACTTTAAAAAAATCCTTAAGGAGTCCTTCTGCCTGTCACTTGAATTGCAGTGCAGTGTTTGAAATGTTTTTTTTTCCTAATAAACTATTAAACGTGGGCCCGATGGGCTGATCCACGAAAAGAACACACACTTTGGACTATGCATGTCGATTACCTGCTAGACGTCACGCACATTAAAAATACCTTTTGTGGCTATCCAACATAGCTAATAACAGGTTTTTCAAAGCTCTGTATAGCAACATATTCGGGTCAGACACATGCAATAGTACTCGAGAGTCCTGCACTAAACCTTGCTACAGATTTTCCACAAATAAAATATTTGCGTCACCGCTAAAGCCCCATAGTTACACGCAGCTCAACGAGGACACTGCACGCCAGTTATATGCTATTCACGGTAAAGTGAGCACTATTTCAAGTTCCCTTGTTTGGAATAATAGTCAATATATATATTAGGCTACAGTAGCCTTACACGTTAACTTACGAGTGCGGTGAAATACTGTATATCACACTGTGTTTACTACTTGCATGTCAATATTCATTTTAAAAAGTGGCGGAAGGGTAAAAAATGACTGATAAGAAAAAAGTAACGAGGGTCTCAAAAGTGCTCACTTTACAGTGAACAGCCTATAAGATCCCTGCGCGTAGAGGCGATAGTGCACTTGATGAGCTTGGCAGTGTCGACCATATCGCTTCCACGCTTCTCGGCTTCAAACACGGGAAACACATACAGGTTGGCCCCTTAAGGATTTACTTTTCGGTGCTCAAAATTGCCATTGCCTAAGTACCAAAGGTTAAATAACGACTATCCTTCACAGATGATCTTTTGAGCAGAGCACAGCAGTAAGTCGACAGCCTACGACATACTAAGACCTTTGAATTGTCTGGGTGACGTAATTTGTAGTCAAAACCACTCAATTTGTTCATAATGGCAATTATTTAATTGGTCTCGTGATATGAGCTACAGTTTATCTAATTTATGTAACGTTTACACAGGATGATTCACGAGGAGTTACCGCCACTTACAGGGCTTATTCCTAATGGCATTTGGAGAAAATAATGCCATATACAAGTGGGTCCTAATCGCAGAATTTACAGAGAAATTTGAGAAAGTAGAAACGCATTACAGCGAACAGCTCGTTATGTTGCTGCCATTTGACTTTTGCTGTGAACTGCGTGCGACCTTGACCATCGTGAAATGTGACTGCCTGTTCCACTGTGTACTGCGTAAACGCATTTAACGTAGTTGTATTTTTTTGGTTGTGAGATGTAGTAATTGTGTTACAATAGCACGTACATTTTCCACAGAAGAATACGCCGACAAGGTGTTTATAGTATATTCACGGTTTCTTCAAAGTTTTTGAATCAATACTCTGAGAAATGTGTGACGTGTTTAGATGTTTCCTAAATAAGTCCTGTATCACAAGCGTTTTATCCATGCGTTAGCATAAAAGTATCTNAGCGTTTTATCCATGCGTTAGCATAAAAGTATCTTATTTTTGGTTAAGTTAAACTTTTACGTATTTTAAACTATGTATTATAATATTTTATTTATAATTTATATATATAAAAACAGGAAGAATGAAGGTGTGTTGTTAACGCGTAGTTAGAAAGAGTTTTTATGCAAAATATTATTACTTTGAACCCGCACGAATTCGGTGCGTTGTCCCTTAGGTGTGATTTTCTAGACTTNATTTTATGCAAAATATTATTACTTTGAACCCGCACGAATTCGGTGCGTTGTCCCTTAGGTGTGATTTTCTAGACTTGATTAAGCTGTGTTTGCGTTAGGCGGAGGAATATCCTGGAAGAAGAACTTTAGCCCGGCTTCAGAAATGTTGGGTGCAACAGTGAACTTCATATAATGCTCCACCGTAAACAATAAAGTATGCAAATATTCTTTTTGTTTCTGTAATGTTTACTATTTTTTCTTCGCCTTTTAAATTTCTCGAATTACTTTGAAAATATTGGCAATAGGTCCCACATTCATGCGACATATTTTGCTCNCTTCGCCTTTTAAATTTCTCGAATTACTTTGAAAATATTGGCAATAGGTCCCACATTCATGCGACATATTTTGCTCCAAATGACTTAAGGAATAAGCCACGAGTGGCGCTAACTTCTCGTGAACCGTCCGGTATATAGTTTGTAAATGAAAATACGGTTTACTGGTGTCTTAATTTTCTTAAATAGCATNTTCTCGTGAACCGTCCGGTATATAGTTTGTAAATGAAAATACGGTTTACTGGTGTCTTAATTTTCTTAAATAGCATGCATATCAATGTAATTTATCTTTCAGCAGTTACCATAATTGAGTGTCACTTTTATTTTATTTTATTACCAGTTAAGTTAAAATAAGTTTCCCAGAACCATAAAATTTCTGAGACATTGATTTTCTGAGAGATAACGAAAAACATTTACTTCTGAATAATGAGCAGTGCATTATGTTGACGCTCGACAATGTATATCTCAGGCAGCAAAACTGAAAACCAAAAGTGGTAACGTTGCTCTAAGTTATCTCAAGGATATCTTTCACCCACACAGAGTACATAATAATGATGTGACGCTGCGAGTTGCGATAAGTATTTCGCTCTCTAACCCCTGTCATTTGTTTCACAGCGAACAGCGCTTTAAAGAAGACGGGAGCACACGCCTGTCCCCCATTAGCGTGAGAGGCGGGCAAAGTGGACCGCGGGAGGGTCTCCGCAGCCACTCAGCGCGCGGCGAGGTCGGGCCGTCCCGAGGCGACGATATTTCCCGCGCGTCCTTGAAAAACGGCGCACAGCATTAGGGCGGCGTCGTCGGGGCTTTAGTGCGGACGGAATAGTAAATATAACAGCGGTGGGGAAAACCACACGCGAATGTCCGCTCCGTGCGATCTCCAATAATTTAATAATACCACTTACAATCATAATAATTTTTGGATTATAATTTATTACTTTATTAATAAGAATTTATTAAGGATTTAATTTAAAATAAAACTGATAACCTTCAAAGTTATAAATAAAGAATATCTTTAATCCTTAGTATAAAATACACCTTTAAATTTGCAATTTAAAATCATTATATAAATATAAAACTATAAAAAATATATATAATATCTGTAAATAAATTTACAATTTATCGCCTATAAACTCAGCCATTTTAAAAATGAAAAAAATGACTCATCTCAAGCAATCATAAAGATATTGGAACTTTATATTTCACATTAGGAATATGATCAGGAATAATTGGACTATCAATAACCCTAATCAAATAATTTTATTTTAGCTTTTTCACCCTAATGAAATAATTACGTTTTAGCCTTTTCACCCTAATCAAATAATTTCGTTTTAGCTTTTTCACCCTAATCAAATAACTTGGGTAACAGTTCACTCAATACGGGCAGTTCCTTGAACTCCTACGCTGGCGCGTGTCCATGGCCGGGAGTTATGGTGTCGTGAGTCGGCCTCTTCCGCTCGGTCCGAGACACGGCGGCGGTAACTCAGGATTGGCGGGTCGCTGTGGTATACTCNTTGGGGGTGGGAACTCCCTCGCTGCACCATTCTGGAAAACAGCACAACAAGCTATTTGCGCGGTGTTGGCCCCGCTCAAGACGTTCAAAACGACTACCTCGTGCAGGTCGTCCTTCATCCGCGTCGGCGTGCTTCGCTCGCGTCTGGCAGGAGGGCGCGTGTCGCTGGGGTGTGCTCATACAAACCGCAATTACGGAACCAGGGTTCTTCTTCCCCCTCACGATCGCTCGCCTCTCCCGCGGCGGGCGTCTTTCTCCCCGGCTCACGCAGGTGATGGAATCGCCTTTAATTCGCGGGCAGACCTCGCAGAGTGTCGTATAAATCTCGCAGCCTTCCCCCCTTCCCCCGAACAGCACACGACCGGATCGAACTACGCTGTTAACAATTTGCAGTTTTTAGGCAATTTTGAAAATAGAGTCACTTTTTTCTTTCTGCAGAAATTTTTCTTGGATGATCTTTTCAGGGTAAACTGAGCACTTTTGAAAGACCTGCTGTAAAATTTAATTTTCTGATTTCTTTGCGTTGTTCCACCGTATGTAAATTTAAGATAGCCATGGGTCTGATCGTTTTATTTATGCGTCGGTCACTTAAAACTGTTAAAAATTATTAGAAATGTAAAAGTTTTACAAATTTCCTTTTTCTTACACTTCAAAGAATTTTAAGAAAATAATAACGAAAACCATATAATTTCAGTATCAAAAAATGCTTCCCCAACACCAGACATGAAACTATTTTCCCTCCACCGTCTTTCCCAACTTTACTGGGTGCATTCCAGACACTTTACCAGTATATATATATATGCACACACACATACAAACATATAAGGTGGGGGCAGTGACATTTTTCGAAGATCGATTTCATAAATGCTTACTTTACCGTGAATAGTCTTTAATTAGGTTGCACGCGAGATAGGTAAAATAGTTCCATACCTTGACGGATTTCAAGTGTGATACTTAAATCTATGCCAAATAAAGTTGGCGGTTTTTTTGCAATATAAGACGTAAAGTAATTATTATCATATTATTAACACATTTACGTTCTTAAAAATTTCACGTTTTCAGTTGACTTTTGATGGACGCATGAATGAATTAATAATGTCCATGGCTATGCAAATATTACGTATTGTGAGAGGACACAATATGAGGAGAAAAGTAAATCATAAGCAGGGCTTTAACCGTAAACAATTAATGCATACTCATTTCATTTCTAAACACGTGATCGCATATCCAATCACCCTATTCTTATTCGTCTTTACAATAATCAATATTATGGCTTACAGTATGCTTCGTATAAAATGACCCTCTATAGAGATAGAGTCTTACAGCAGTTAGTGCTGCTGATTTCACTGTTTTTAAGTGGTTGCTCTCAATGCAGCCCAAATGTGTAAAATGTTTCTAGCCATCGGATAACGTAAGCTGTAATTAAGATGCGAAACTAAAAATTTTGAATAGGAATACTTTGTTTTATCTGTCTATATACATTAGTGATTCGTACATTTCATTAGTGTTTCATAGTATACCAATCATACACTAATTTTATTATTTGTATTTTGAGGTCAGAACTTTGCTTATTTGAAGCCTCCTCGACGACATGCTAAGACGTTTGACCAGCGATCGTTTCCAGCACTGCCTAAAGGAAAGTTCTTGCAGACACACGCAATCTTAAATACACGACCATCTGCGTTTGTAGTGCTAAGATATTACAAAATGTAAATTGGACACGTTTACTAAAGGAGTATACATTCTTTCGTTTAATGGCTGTTATGAAACATAATTGTTACTCAGTTAACTAAAATGGTTGAGAAATAAGACAAAACATGTTACGTGTTTAGAAAGTACAAAAGAGACTTAACAGCTGTAAACGCCTTTCCACATCATGTTCTCATTAGTTTTAAAATATCATTGTTTAAATACGTTAAGTGAAACTGATGGTTTTCTATTGAAACCATATTAAAATAAATCAAATATTATCCTGCGGCCATGTACTTACATTATTTTTCGCACCTCTTCTAAGCATGAAAATATAAAAACAGTCAACTGCTATGTCTGTAGTTTTACATGTTATTTGCCTTTAATTGGCTTCTTAAAAAACCATACTAAGGACCTGCAGAGTTCGTGTTATTTTGTGGCTGTAAACTAAACTTTAAGATGCTGGAAGCTTGTTTGACATCTGTCATTGGTCGAAAACATGTGAGGCATGTTCAAATATCGCTTTTAGCAACATTATTTTTACACATTCCACACAAAGATCTTATAAAATTTACTCTAATTTATTTGCAGCGTTACAAAAAATGCCTTTGGTTACCATTTTACAATGAATTCCATGTTTAATACAAAAACAAATGTTTACAGTGCTATTGGTTGCGTCATCCTAGCAACACACAGTCCATAATCTACCATATAAAAAAGTACATGAATCAAAGTGGTACAAATCAACACAATTGTGCAAATGAAGTTAACAAAACGTAAATTAACTTAAGTTATCATAATCAATTTTATGTTAGGTTACAAGTTCGAAAGAAGGTAATCACAAGAAGAAATAATGTCAAAAAGGAGGTAGGCGGCAAAAATGGTTAAAACCACTAAAAAATACGATCTCTGTTACGGCAACGTCTTTAAATTTGCACAGAAAAACATCCATTACACATCTTAACAGCACCAAAAATAATGATTCCACATGTTAAAAAAAAATTGGTGCTTGTACTTATGTAAGCGCGTTAGAAGTTATACTTCTTTGGCGTGACTAAAAAAAAATCTTATTACGTATGTTACCATTTCACGCTTATATTCATTCCGTTCTTGTCCCATATCATAATTGAATTCAAACTATATAAATGAAATGTTTTTCAATTTGCTTATTACATGAACTGATTTTCGGTCGGTTTTAAATATAACCACGTGCTATGTTGTGTACTTTGCGTTTGTCATAGCTAGACGATAGGCACATGCGCGTTGGGTCATACCTCTACCACGTTCACTGTCGTGTACGCGCGTAACTNGACGATAGGCACATGCGCGTTGGGTCATACCTCTACCACGTTCACTGTCGTGTACGCGCAACTATACGCGCATGCGCGTTGGGTCATACCTCTACCACGTTCACTGTCGAATTTCGTTACACTGTGCGCGCGCAACTTCCGTTGCACACTAAACTTTTACCCTCAACGTGCCAAAAGGAGTATAACTTAAAAAAAAAAGTTAAATCCAGAAAGGGTTTAAAACTGCTTCAAAATGCATATATATTATAAATTAAATCATGATCTGCAATAGCGTTTTAACATAAGCAGCATTTTTACCCGACAAATCTACATTCTTGAAGTGCAAACCGTGTACGAGTGTGTGTAGTGCAGAACGCGTTCAGCATAGTTTTTCACTCTCTCTGTCATTCGTGTTTTCCCCGACCTCAAGCGAGACGCCCGCCAAGGCTGGCGAACGGTCGGATTAACTGCTGGGTGTGATATGGACAGGGAATACCTGCTGTTCAGACGCACAGGACGGCAGCGTGCAGGAAGATAAAGACGAAGGTATCAACTAAAGGTCGCTTAACAGGCTACAGTTATTTTTATATTTTTAGTGCATTACGTTCTTTTCCGTTGTTGTGTTAAATTACAGCATGGGAAAAGTACGGGGATAGAGAAGAACGGCTTTCCAGGAAATTGACATGTTAAACTACAGCCCAGTGTAAATGTACATNGAAAAGTACGGGGATAGAGAAGAACGGCTTTCCAGGAAATTGACATGTTAAACTACAGCCCAGTGTAAATGTACATGGGATTAGAGAACAATAAATAATATTACTTGAAACTTTGTTATGTGGTTCGATCGCATTTCAAATTTAACGTTTCAGAAAAAAATTTAAAGTAAAAATAGCTAAATTAAAATAATAAAATAAACAGTTAAATTCTTACCGTAGTTAAACCAAGAGTCGGATGTCACAGAAATTTCTACGTGCCATTCCTGTAACTTCCATAACTCCTTTAGCTGAAACAAAAATTTGTGTTCTATATAGTTTTTAAATTTACACGAATCAACATTTTAAGTTAAAATTCGCATATTTACACTAAAATATTATTAATGTTATTTTTAATTAAATGGCATCTTTATCAAATTATGATCGACATCAGATCATAAAACCATAAAATATCCTTAAAAGTAAAAAAAAAAATTTCCGTCTTTAACGATTTTAACCTTGCATTTCAATAGGAACAATATTTTGGCGACACTTTTGTGGCTATCCTTTTTCTGAAATGGGTACTTCAGTTTCCTGGAATCGTATCGTTTGAAAGGCTTTGTAATTTGATAACGCACTGTAGTTTATTGCATTCCTCCGCGCTCTTGTAGCTGAAAACTCGAAATGTAAAAATACTTAAGGATACTTGCCAGGAAAACAATGCATTATTTTATATATGTGTAAATACTGATAAACTTGCAGGTATTATTAACAAGCAATGTTTCAAAGAATAAAACAGTTTATACCTCACATTTTTGCAAAAATGAAAAGCCAAAAATCACAATTTCAGTGTATATGGAACGTACAAATAAAATAAACTAAATATTTTACAGAAAATTTAACAGTAGTGACTGAAAGATTATGCCTTATATGATTCTAAGGTATGTTAAACAAAATCTATAAGCAAAAATGTTCTTATTTTATGCAATTCTTAAAAATTACGAAAATATTTTATACTGTGATTTTAAATTTCTTGAAGTACTACATAGCATCTCATTTTAACGTGAATTATCTGATTTCGGCGAGTTAGTTTTTATTATTTGTACGTCCCCAAAACCCTAACATTCTGATTATCGCATGGCATGATGCAAAAACATGCAGTATATATTGTTTTATTCGAGGAAATAGTATTTGCAAGTAATGCCTATACGTAAGGGCACCTCTTTATCACGAAAAGACTTCAGGACACGTTGAACTCCAAAACCCTTTGGTAAAGAGCCACTTTGGTGATTGGACCATTTGAATTGTTACGCGTCTTATATGTCTGTCCGCGAATTACGGACGGTTCGTCTCGGAGAAACTTAATTCTGATTGGTCCACTCGTGCAAACAGACACTCTTCACACACAAACAAGCGGCCCATAGCCAAATTAAGTCTTTAAGTGTGCACATAGGATATTGAATTCTAGCCTGCGCTTAAAAATTTGTTGCGGAAAAATAGGTGGCCCTACCTATACGTTTGCCAGTATTTCGCACATATATAAAATAATGGGGTTGTTCGTCGTTAGCGCCATTAAACATTAAGCTTATGACTTTCAATTTTTGATTTTACTTTCGCCGGGAGAAAAACGTATGCCCCCATTTTTACTACGAAATTTGAGTGTGAACAAGCGCACTAGGCGCTTTCCGATCAGAATCTCGCACTTCGCCACTGGATGTCAACGACAACATATTCAGTTCTTCACAAAAATTTCTTTAAAGGCTGCAATTAGTTCCCTGAGAAATGGAAACTTTGAGTGTCGACCAAAAAATATGTTAGACATGGCGTGTCTTCAATATTTGAATTTTTTTCCAAGTTAATGCTCGCGCTGTATCTGTTCGTACCTACATGGTTGACCTGTTACGTCAACATCACTCCAAAGGCGCTTCTTTATCTATTTACTGTGACTGCGATCACCATTGCCAGTCTTTGCTTACAGCGCAACTTCCGTCATCGATCTGTTACTACGCCAAGCTAGCTGTTACCGTATAAACGCCGAATGCAACCTATAATCATACGCTACAGCAATTCCTTAATTATGTGTCCTTCGTATTACCAGTCCAGCAAGGTGTTGGCTGGTAACGGACCCAAACCTGTTCTGTAAGCATTCGCGTTGTATCCGAATAGAACGAAAAATTGTAACATGGTTTGCAGTCCACAGTATTCAGTAACTTATGTTGTAGAAAGGCATTATCTTCTACCTCCCCATCCCCCTTTTGTAATGGATTCATATGTGGTAACGGCGACTTTGTACTATCATTATATACGGTAGCAAACATTGGGAATAAATACCAGGTGACAGGAAACAACCCCGACAACGCTTAGTATATCGTGCGGGACGGCAAAGCAATAATTTTTCAAGCGAAGACCCATGTCTGGAAAGGCACGGTTTGGGCGTTTTCGTGCCTGTCCCGTGGCCAACACGGTCACCAGATCTGACACGTCTCGGCTGTTTTCTTTGCAGTACCATGAATGTTATGGTCCATGAGACTCCGGTACCACCAGAGCAGGACCTCATCGCACGAATCCACGCAGAAACTGAACTTCAGAGCAAGCAACCACATTTGCGTCAATCTCTGCACTGCCGATGTAGGGTCTGTAATCGAGCAGTGGGTCGACAAACCCAATTTTGTAATTCACTGCACAGTGTGATCACGACACCCAAACCATACTTTTGAGGACATGGGTCCCCTCTAGAAAAATAACGGAATTACCATACCGCACAACATATAATAAGCGTTGTAGGTGCTGCTGTGAATAACTCGGTGTTCATGCATACCGTATGTAGCCTCCAAAGTAAAANCATATAATAAGCGTTGTAGGTGCTGCTGTGAATAACTCGGTGTTCATGCATACCGTATGTAGCCTCCAAAGTAAAAAACAGTTCCTTATTTGCTAGACCGAGCTACATTTCAGCATTCAGAGCCACTTTAGTTTACGGTTTCAGGTGTTGCAAAGAAAACATTTTATAATGCGTGCTGTATTTAAGAGAACACAACACGTGTTTCGTTGTCACAGACAATGAACTGTAGGCTAGACATTCACCAACATTTATATGAACCCATTAAGACCTAGACAAGTAAGATGATTTGCGAATCATTTACCTGCAGGCAAGATCATTGGTTATTGAGCTTCGCAGTGTGCAGTAAAGACCTACAATTACCTACACGTGCGTGATGTTTACAATTGTGTATACTGGATCTGAAAGGGTTAACTTCAAATAACAAAAGTTCTTACATATTTAAGAAAAATGTTAACAGCGTGCGAAACGTGACTGTACCACACCCAGCTGTTCCAATTTTTTTTTTTTTAGCCTCCGCCACGCTTCGCTGGAAAATGAAAACCCTTTTCAATCCTCACGACACGTTTAAACACAGCACCCGGCTATTATCGCGATTCAACGTTTGATTTACGCACGCGGTCGTGATAGAGAGGGTAATGCCACCACGCTGCTAACAGCGATAATGGTCCCACTTGCCACTNTTAAAAGTTCGCTTGAACGTAAGTTTTCGGGACTACAGAAATTTACGATAACTGGTCGCGTGGATTTACGCCCCTGTATTGCGCCCAAGAAAGCATTGTAATTACTTACTGCGTCACATGAACAGTTGGAATATTTCGCCATACGCTATATGTCGCTTTGCACTTGCTTATCTGCAAACGCGCCCGACCCAATGCCTGGAGGGGCATGCGAAAAGAGTTCTCGTGTTCACTGATAGTTATTCTCGTTGGCCAAAATCGCATAAATGAAGCAAGTAAAGNGGCATGCGAAAAGAGTTCTCGTGTTCACTGATAGTTATTCTCGTTGGCCAAAATCGCATAAATGAAGCAAGTAAAGCAGACTGAAATAAAGGATGTCGCCTGGGATTACGATTCGATGGCGGTCATGGTGGTATTATAACATTTAAATGTAAATATTTCGAAGAAAAATTTTTTTAAAATTCATTTTCTTACCGAACATCTACAGTCGCCAACCACTTAATTGAGTTATCGGTAACATATTTCGTGGCAAAATATTTCCTACTTCATTATAAGTACGCGGATGACGCATCTGTACTGCCTTTACGCAGTTCGTTAAGAAATGAAACGTATTTTTAAAAAATTCCAGCATCCATTTTAGCGAAAGAACAGTTGGAATATTCACGTCTAAGAAAGTATTGGTTAAAATTAACGTGGTTTTCTCTTGCATTATGAGCTTATTGTCGACATACAAATCTGTCAGTGCTACCGCCATAAAAACCTAAAATACGCAAATCAATCAAGATCACATACAACATCAGGAGAGAAACTACATGATTGTTTACTGTATATTTATGATATGTGAATACAGTACATACTTTGTTTAAGTATGTGATTTATTTTTTTAATGCCAAAATTGTAAGACCGCAGAACCTCGACTTCGGGCAGACTTCGGGTATCATCGGTAAGGTTTAGTTTTCCCTATTCTAGTTACGAGGGCCTGGCCATGCACAAACCTCCATGGCCTCGACTGTCCACAGACTTTTTTGTTGAGACCTCTCTGCTTGTTCACTCACGCGCTTGCGCACAGTGCTCCCAGGCAGCGGTAGGTGTAATTAACTATTTTCGTTTTCATCCCACCCACCACCCTCCCTAACACTGGCCCGAGCGTTGTTACTGATCTGATTTCGCTGGCAGGTACATCGTCCGTCACCGAATGTGGCCTGGAGTACCCGCCATGCTATTTATTCTACACATATCCAGACACCCCTTCCACCAGGTATATTTACTTCGCAACTTCTTCTGCGACATCCTGCTCGCCTTCGCTCAATCCGATCTCCGCATCTGATAAAACCCAGTATCTGAGGGGTGTACAAAGTTCCACGCTTCTCAGGCCTNTTTTTTTTTTTTTTTTTTTTTTTTTTACCGTATTAAGACAGTCTTTCCAATCCGATAATTTGATCCAGTGGCCACAACGTAGTCTAGGGCAAGTCAAAAGTCTCCGAGAAGATTCCCTGTCGGTTCGGAAATGTTTCAAGGTGTGAGAAATTTTGGAGATGTGATAAATTATGACTCGATATAAACTGATAGATTACAAACGCCAGGATAGTGTAAGAATGAATTAAGCTGCTATGCATATTAATAAATTAATAAGTTTATAAATCAAAACAAGAACAGCAAAATACTATGAGAATTAAAGCTAATGATGGCGTACGGTGTAGAAACAAGGCGAGATACAGAAACAACCAGAAGCTAAGAATATTTAGCTAAAATGAATATGTTAAGAAGAGAGAGAAAAAAACTAACGTAAATGTTTGAGAATTGTGCAATAAGTACTTAACGGTTTTAGTGAGAAAGGGGGACATCTGGAACGATAAAGTTGACAAAATGGGTGATGACTGAAAATAAAAAATGGTCCAAAATGATTACCCTTAAGGTAAAGAAAGAATTAGCGGACGTGGACAAGATGAGGAGAGCAGAAAATTGAGGTTGTTTACGAACAGAAAAATATCCTAAATCTTCTTATAGTTGTTATTTTTTAGACATTCTTACTACGGAGGAAAAAGTTTACTATCCAACAAATACGTCCGCTCGGAAACAATGGGCACGCAACATTATTTTGTGTATAATGAAATCACTCAGCAACCAGCCTCTCTCAAAAAAAAATATGGCCCAACACCTTTACNTAGCCCCCCCCCCCCCTTCAGGGCACAATAACCTGTCAGACAGTAGCAAAGTATTAGGGAGGCTATTGCAGACCCAATTATAGTAAATGCACGCCAAGGAGCCAATAAACAAGTGAGTACTATTACATAAGAACTCCAGCATGCCCTGTCGCTTCTGGATATTTATCTATTGTAAAACGAGTCCGTAATCACTATCATCATCGTTGTCGTCATAAAACGCCGGCTTCTTGTCTTGCAAAGTGGCGGTGCAGTTTAAGCACCAGACAGGACCCCATTGAAGAGTGCATTTTTATCCGAACTGTTTTTTTTATTCTTGCATCGTCCATTCCAAGCTGGAAAGTGAATTCTTGCAGTCAAATCCCAATATACGGCACACGAAAGTCGCGGAACACGACCTTAGTTATTCACTTTACACTGCAGAGTAAAGGCATACAAATTTGTCATCTGTGGTATGCGTTTAGTGTACGTAAACAGCTAACTTTCTGTGTTTTGATAAAATTTCTGTCATTCATATCACGTTTCCTTTATAAATTACTTAGCAATAAAATGTAGAATGTAATTTACAGAGATACGCGCAAAACATTTAGAGGGTAATTTTAGCACGGATGTGATTACGATAAACCTTCCACAAGCATTTTTTTTAATCATGCTAAAAAAAAAATTCACTTACTATGTAAACATTTACTTACTACTTGACTTAGGAGGTGAACAGAGAAACGCAATTATAGTGGTTCAATATTTTAACAGCAATTTTTACTATTTTCTTTTTTTTTTTAATCATCAATATGTAGGGGCAGTGATGTTTCGCGAAAAGATTTTGAGACAAGATACAGTTCAAAGCACTGTAGGGTCGTCCAGCTTCTTTGAATGGTTAAAAATGTTCTGGCCCGTGTTAACCGTTTGCGCACGAATCGCGAAGGTTCAGTGTCGGCGTTAGTTAGTCCTGAGTTGCTTTGTCAAAGACGGACACGGCACCAGCTGCCAATGGAGGTATAACAACAGCTGAGGTGTGTATTTAGTATTGAAAACCACTGTGTGCTCTGATTTTTACGCGAAAAGTCACTGGGCCTAGTGATATGTTTTTAGTTGCCAGAGAAAGCACAACCATTTGTTACACTGTTTAGTTGACAGCACAAATTGAAGTGAGTGAGTGAAGAGACTTTGACATCTCTTAACAGCTGTTGGTTTTGGGAATGATTTTTATCACGCGTCACAGCGAAGTGAACATAAAATAAATAGGTATTTCATAAGGAATCGACTGTGGAAATTTCGTATAGACCTGTGTCTATGGGAGGTAGGTGCGGTGTGCTAGCAGAGAATTNATATATATACCGATGACGTGTGCTCTGTTCTGAGAGAAACAGTATGAAAGAGTGAGAGAGATAGTACTGTGTTGAGAGTGAGTGGGACAGAAGAATGGAGACCGGTAAGTGAACGAGTTTGGAAGCTTCATATACCATTTTCCACTGCACACAATTTAGCATTCCAATTCGATTCTAAAACTAGTCTGGGGAGGGAGGGGTTATAATTTTTTGAACGGTGATATCGCGTGGTGGATCACGACTGATAATACCGTGGTCTGGGCGTTTTCTCGGTGTTCTCCTATTTCCTACCCCGTCTTCATTCCTCCACCTTTCTCGCACCTCATCCATTCTTCGTGTTTGTCGGAGCGACAGGTCTCTTCTCCAGGTAAACCGGTTGAATCCAGTTAGTACCGGTGTCCAGTTAACCATTCTGACAATGTCTAAGACGGGAAGAACGTACAAATTTACTTAGTTATTTAACAACCAAATTGTTTATTCTGGGGTTTAAACAAGGTAGAGTGCACTTAAAGTACTTCATCTTATGGCGACTTCCTAATAAAACACTTTCTATAAAAAAATATATTTTGCACGTTTATGCGTAAAGTATTGAATAAATATTCTGGGAATATATTTTTTTCAAGGAAATATAAAAGATAATTATCTACAGACACCGCTTTTTACTTTTATCATATTAAATTCATTAAAAATAATAGTAACAAATTTTAAAAATATAATTTTCAAGGCTTTCCTAATCAGTTTTGTTAAAGGAAAGGAAAAAAATGCAAAGTGGCGTCTGCAGTTAAACCCATTGGCTTACATAGCAAGTAACAATATCCTACTATTTCAGACCACAATTGCAATAAATTCATCTTCCCCTGAATGCATTTTGCAGTCTTGGAGGGCCCGTTGTGATAGTTCATTATGGTCATACGTAACCTCGAAGCGTTACGTGGTATCCCCCTTCAATCGCCTACGTATGGTAGATAACGAATCAAACACACAGTCACAAAAATAACACTCGTGACCTATGTGAGTCACAAACGTCTCGTGATTCCATATGCACACATTGACAGTTAAACTCGCTTTTGTTCGCACGTTTAATTTTGCAGCCTCTGTAACATTTTGTAAGAACATAGAAATTATTATTTGTAAAAACACCGTACGATATTCAAACAGCTTTCACATGAGACGTTGCAATAAAAGAGCGTATATTTTGACTTGCACATTATATTACAACATTTGCAAACACATTTAATGTAAAAAATGAGCAAGTAATATAAGCTTGACTCAGTAGTTAATTTGCGAATAGTTGTAGATATAATTAAAGCTGATTTATATTCTGGATTTACTTAAGACTTTTCTTAGAACACTGAGGCCAAATGCCTGGTTTTTACCAATAATATCACAATAGTTACAGTTATTAAAATATTAAAAATGACTTTATAAAAGTCAGTATACTTTTTCAGACACAAAAATAACAATTAAATAATTGTAATTCAGTTTTCTATGACAAAATACAAAAAAAAAAATGTTTATGTACAAGGATGAACATTATGCTCAGAATGGTTACTATTAGATGTACTTTTGTTTGAATTTCCGCAGTAGATAATATAATTCTCAGTATCGGGTGACGCTTTAATCATCGGTGTTAACTGGGTAACATTCTGACTGAGGAATGTTTGCGTGCGGCTAATACTCTGGTTCCGTACGCACGTCGCCTTGCAATTAAAACCGGATTGCAAACGACGCATCCGTTGACGCTAACTTGCAGTTCATGAAATGTAGATGATCGGCTCAGGAGGAGGTGCTTCCTTATTGCCGCTCCTCAGTTCCAGCTCTGTCAGCTTTGAGCAGGACTTTTTTTTTTTTTTTCAGAACGTCCCGTACGGTTTTTTCTCCACACACATTCGCTGGTCAGAAATGAGCAAGCCAGTTTACAAGATGTATTCTACTTTATTTTTCTCCACTTCTCAAAATGATTGCTATCTTTGCTAATTAGAAAATACTGACTTCTTCATCATTAATTTATTTTTGATGTAATATTGAAATTTTTCCTTGAGACATTGTAGTTTTTAAAATTTTTAGCGTCCTGGTATCAGCGGCTTGGTAAAAGGCTAAAATATATTTCTGGTTCCAATATACACCAAAATATTTATATTGATATCCTACTAATATTGTAGATGCGAAAGTCTGTGTGTATGCTTGTTACCACACAGCTCCATAACTGCTACACGGATTTTGATGAAATTTTTTATGTAAGTACTCTAGGTCCTGGAATTGGACATAGGATACTTTTTATCCCGGAAAATTGTACGGTTCCTGTGGAATAACAACAAAACTTAATTCTGCAACGGCTAAGAACGTGACCGAAATATTTTTTTTTTCTGGTGTCAGAGTTTATCCGGCCGCCCAAGGACCTCTGAAATGGCTTAACGACTGATATAAATCGATATCAACCATGACTGAATATTTAACGTGCCCTCCGAAGCCCGAAAGCGCTCAGATGTTATGCCACTAAACAGTCACCCTCCCAAATGTGTGCCGCTGGGAACGTTGTTTAACTTTGATGATCGATTAAGATCCCTCAGCCAAGCGCAAAAACTACTTACACTTATTTCTAAAGTTACAACTTGATAAAACTCGCATTTTGATTTTCATACATCGAAAGCTGAAATGAGGTAACTACGCGATAGTTGCACAGATACACTCCAAAAACAATACCCTACTTCTTGGCTATCGGGTAAAAAATATTTCCTTCTTTTTGGGTTGCCGTAATCAGTTAAATACCTAGGCCAACATAGTATAATTTTAGAATTCCGTTTTTACATAAATGAATTGTCTTTTTCCAATTTATTTATTAGTGTATCACTGTAAAACTCAATTGTACCCAGGCGAAGCCGGGCCGGTTCGCTAGTAAATTTATATATTCTTAATCTTTATTTACTTGTTAAAATTACTGCTAATATGTTCTTTATTACTGAGTTGATAAACTTAAGTTCTTTACCGTGTTTAATTTCTAGTGTAGTTGAGATCCAAATTGAGTCGCAACTGTCCAGCCACGATTGTGGTGTTTTTAGTTTGTGCGCTACTTCCAGCAGTATGTATATCACTCTTTGTCTAAAGAACGGGATAAATAACACTTGTATTCTATATTAATTATAAGATATCCAACCAGAACTCATTAGTTTGACCATGATATAAAAACTGTGTGATTTCCCCACAATTACTTCTAAAACTTTGTTATTTTTTTTTTGGAGCCCTTGATTTTCTCACTTGGCGATTTGTCACTAAGAATAACAACCAAACAATTTTTACGATTATAACATAGGCTTTTAACGAGCGTCGATATAAAGCTATTAATATGATAGCTTATTGGGTTTTTTAATAGATGAAGGGATGGAACCGAAAAAATAAATTATAAAACTGGTATATAAAAGCAAAATGAAATATTTTAAACAGCTAACTTATTCCTATGTTGCGATTTTTTTGTTCTACAAGTTTTCTGCATAATGAAAAGCGTTTACTTCTGTGTAATTCAAATGTATTATTGCATTTAATGTTTAATATCTTTGACGATTCTAACGTAAATACAGAAAACAGAAAGTGGGCTGCTCTCCAAGACCACACCTGGAAGCTTTTGAATTTACTGTGGGTTTTGATCATTTTCTCCAACGCAAGTAATTAACATCTGAGTCTCCGCTTACTGCTTATATTTCGCCGTAATCATTNGTTTTGATCATTTTCTCCAACGCAAGTAATTAACATCTGAGTCTCCGCTTACTGCTTATATTTCGCCGTAATCATTGTCCCATACCATGTTTGGTTTCTTCCATTAATATAGCCATATGTGTATGAATACACACATTTACTGTAAGAAATTATTCGGGAATTTACCACACCAGTGTTAACGATAAGTGAGAAAGCGGGAATGGTAATTTTTTTCCCTGTACGTTGATTGTGGCGTTCCTACAATTACTCAGGAAACAGTCAGATGCGTAGGGAAGTTCCCAACATTTTTTATAGTAGCGACGCTAAACATTCCTATATGTGCAGCTTGATGTGTGGTATTATTTCCATAAAGTGTATAGATTAAAAAACTTCCATTACAATTTAGAAACATTTTGTAATTGTGAGTGAAGGTTATTACAATATGTCCCTTCGTTTTNTTAAAAAACTTCCATTACAATTTAGAAACATTTTGTAATTGTGAGTGAAGGTTATTACAATATGTCCCTTCGTTTTCCATGCTTCAGTTGTTTCCTTTCCTGTTTACAATGTCACAAAGACTGTTTTTACCTTGTCTCCAACTGCCAGTACTCTATTAGCAGACTAACTTGTTTTTGTTTTGAAAAGTCACCGCTCAAAAATACTTCAGTTTTTGTGTAAATAACACGTGTATTGAGAGCCGACGAGGGTGAAATGGTGTGAGAATGGGGAAGCGCTGGAATGCAGGGTGGCAGTCTTTCTCAAAGCGCTGCAGCTCAAATTTTACGCATCAGATCCGTACAAAACTACTCAAGTGCCCCGCACTCAACTTTCCCATGTATTTTCCACCAATAAAGTAATAGGGTCACAGCTGGAAGCCCCATAGGTACACGCAGCGCAACGAGAATACTGCACGCCAGTTCAGAGCCTTGCGCTTAGCGGCGACGGCGCACTTGATGCGCGTGGCAGTGTCGCCCTTATCGCCGCCGCGCTTCTCGGCCTCAAACGTGGAAAGTATATCCAGATAGACAAGCGCCTTAATAGTTCTGCTCTGAGATTTCTGCTTTTCCCCTATGCCTTACAACTACTCTACACCTACGGTTTTGAGGTACCCAGTAACCTTATCATTCGAGTACACCGTTCCTTCTTATCTTCCGTTAGCTGGTTATTTGTCTAATTTGTCCCTTTTATTTTACTTTGGCAAACTGCGGTGCTAGGTATGTCATTTTTACCGCAGTGTATACACAGCAAATTTTTACACCTATGCTTTCAAAGTTACTACCAACAATGTACTATTATANATTTTTACCGCAGTGTATACACAGCAAATTTTTACACCTATGCTTTCAAAGTTACTACCAACAATGTACTATTATAAAAAGTGTAAATTTATGATTTGTTTGATTTTTATTGTGTGTAATATCAATTGTGAGTTATCTGCTTGTTGTAAAACGTTGAGAACATATTTACGTTTTATCAATAAGTTCGTGCCTTATGGCAAGCAGGANAGTTATCTGCTTGTTGTAAAACGTTGAGAACATATTTACGTTTTATCAATAAGTTCGTGCCTTATGGCAAGCAGGAAATAGCTCACAGTAAAAATTAGACACAGATGTATTAAGCAACTAGTAAATTGAAAATTAAACTGCGTGATTGCGGACTTAGCGTAGGTAGCCCCCTTAACGACGCTGCCTACCGGCTGGCAGCTGTGAATTTTAAAAAGGAAATCACATGTTAAGAAAATTTTGCCTAAGTGCGTTAATGATTAAAGATGGCGTTTCAAACACAATGCACTCTTCGCGATTTTTTTTAGGAGAAGTGCCTTACAGCGGAGATGTTTCCGTAACAGGCACACCCTGTGTACAAGGAACTTTTAAAATTTATACTATAAAAAACATTACGTACTGCTTATCTTTATTGGAAATATATGCTCGTAAGGATCTTCTTCTAAAAAATTCGCAAATAATGCATTTTGTTTGAAGCGCATATCTTCAAAATTAACGCACTGAGGTGAAGTTCCCTTAATTTGGGGTTTCCTATTAAAATTTCGCTGCTGCCAGCCGGCAGGCAGGGTCTATAGCAGCCGCCCAGGCCTCGCCACTCAACTTTCGACGCCGCGTGTCGGGTAACTTTGTACAGCCCTGTTCCGGCGGCAGGAGCAGATTCTTGATCAATGTGCTCCAGATGAGGTGTCGCGAGCCGGACTCGACGTTACGCAACGCCTTCTCGTCCCCCGCTGCAACGCCGCTTTCTTCAGTGCCCTCCTTCAGTCTCTCTCTCTATCTCTCTCTCTTTATGTCCTCCCCTCCNTTCGCCACGCAAAGCTCGACAACCTGCACTGAAAGGAAAACAGTTGATTGTATAATTAAGCGCGCGTTATTACGAGATACCGTTTGACACTCGATGAAATCTCCGAATACCGTGTCGTTTAAAATATGTCAAAACCTGAGGAAATGAACTTACTCGAATACGACGTTCGTGCACGCTTGATTCTGTCCGGTGCTCTAATTTTTTATCACAATGCAACTTGTTATTGATATGACCGAAGTGTATAAATTTTTAAAATACCTTAATAAACGACTTTAACAATGAACCACCTGAAAGCACATACGTGTAGTGAATACCAAACGTTGATAAGAATTATTGTGAATCTAAAGGTGTTGGAAAGATAAAATTAATTGTTTTCATTTTTATTTTTAACCCAAACACATTTTATTTTGTAGTCGTTGTATGTAATATTCTTTGCATATAATAAAAAAAAAAGGTGGCAATTTTTTTTAAATACAAAGATTTTTTTGGTTTTCAGTAAACGTAAAAAAGTAAATCAATCAATCTTTAAATAAAGAAAAATGAAAAATCTTAGTTTATTTAAATTTTTGTATACGAGAAACTAATTTTGGATAAGGGTACATCTGCAAATAAAACTGTGCTAGTATTTTTTTACGTTCAACACTTTTTTTTAAAACATAAGGTGTTTTTTTATAAGTAATTATGCAAATATCTGGACATAATGTAATCAGTAAAATACTTTACAATATAATTTATTTTAATTTCGTGGGTTAGCCATTTTGGTGCATTACAAAACAGAAAAATCCTGATTTTGACACGTGAGTGCACAGAACACATTGAAAACCATTTACAATAGGAGGAAATGTTATCAACGATAATCTCTACACGTTGAATGGTTTCAAGCACAAATATCCAATAGTATGGAAGCCAAAATAAAAAGGAATCAAGAAAGGGTAATATTACATCAGCGTTTTCACTAACTTTGTGAACAAATATTTTACCCGAGTGGCCTATTTATGCCGTGATTTATCTGACACCGTAAAAATATATATGTCATTATGGTGCAAGATATTATGCAAATAAATGTACCAGTATGGGAATATAATAGCTCACGAAGCAGCTGGCAGAAATATTTATCTAAGTTGGCAACTTCTTGGTTTTTCCAATGCTGGCTATTAAAAACTTGTGAATTTCAACTGATATTTTTGGAGAAATTTATGTCTCACGCCTTCCTTGGGAGGCCATCTGGCTGGAGATATTTTGCGTATCCGAGGCCCAGTCACGTGGCAGCGCTAAGGGCGACCTATGTACGCGCATCACATGTCTCATCGCCCCTATGCCCAAAGGCACTGAACAGGCGTGCAGTGGTTCTCTCAGGCGTGCAGTGGTTCTCTCTCCAAATACGTTTGTTGATTCAGGGACGATGCGGTTGCGTTTGAAGCTGGTTCCACGGAGTTAGCCGACCAGTTATATATATCTCTTTAATTAAAAGCGGGCGACACCAACGATAACCTGACGACGAGACACGAAATCTGCTACAACGCTCGCTCCCGTCGCTGTTAAATAATCACGCGACAAATGCTCCAGCGATTCTCAGCCGTGATAGCTGTCAGGGCAAAAAAAAAAAAAAACCACTACATTTTACGAGAAACGTGGTGTTTCTTGATTGCACTCCCGAATGTGTATGCAGAATTAAATTTGCATTACAAGCAGCACTATAGTATCCCTTTTCAATCTCCTCGCTTTAATTTTCGCGTCCAAGAATGTGTGGCTGTTTCTGGAAGACTTGATCTTTTTTCATGGTTGTTATTTTTTTTTATTATTTTCCACTGGATAATTTTTGTATTGCAAAGGCTTTAGTTCTACGAAGATTCACTGGTTCTTTTAAGTATTAATACGCACAAATTATTAATGGTTTTCGGTAGCGTTTTAATTTTAATTTCCATGTAGCGGAGAGTGAATTGGAGAACAGACTTGAGCACTGGAGAGAGTAAAGTGAGGTGAATATGGAGCAACGACAGAGAGTAAGGGGAGAAACTGGAGCATCACCAGAGAACCCGCTGGCCAACGGCAACGTCGGCCACGTTTCCCCACATGCGAAAATCAGGGTGATCCCGCCGGGAATCGAACCCGGTTCCCCTTTGTGAGAGGAGAGTAACTTTACTACTATAACACCGTGGCTCCTAGTTTCCGGTTTCTGTGCGCAGTCCATTTACGGTTACATCCAACTTTTTGGAAGCCTTGCTAAAGTTCTACTTCCAGGATATTCTTCCGCCTCATGCAAACGAAGCTTAGTTTAGAAAAATTACACGAAACGGACAACGCACCGCATTCGTGCGCATTCATTGTATTAATATTTTGCATAAGAACTATTTCTTACCATGTTTGCTCTTTTTTTATTCATAGCAATTATAAAGGAAATGTTAAAATTTATGGATATAATGTATGCAAAAGTTCAATTTAACCAAAAATTAGACACTTTATGTTGACACGAGTAGGGGGAATCTAGCTAAGTAGGGGAATCTAACTATCTCTGGGCAATTTGTCCTCTCATTTCAATTGAACATCAGCCATTTTCAGTATATGTTTTGACTTGTGCACATTCCGAATATACATGTAACACCATAGCTTACTTTTTGGAGAAAAATTCTTTACTAAGGAAGTTTTAATAAATTAGTGGTAGGTCAATTCAAAACCTTTTTTGTCGTGTTGGAATACGGTAAACAAGATAAAATATTAGAGTAAAAATACTTTTTCTGCATAATTTATTTTACTTTTTTAGTGTGTACACGACGACCAGCAGTTCACAGAGAAATAATTATTACCTGGTGGAACTACTTGTACAGTATATGTCTGTCAAACTTGACATATCGCTAGCGATCAGTTACGTCCTGTGACTTCTGGAGTAATTATTCTGCAATGACGAAACGGAAAAAAATTGAAAAACATGAACGTTTCGAATTGCTGAGGTTGGCGAGTAGATTGATTTTCAACCCGCGAGTCATGACAGGAATGAACGTAGAACGAGGTTGCAAAGCTTCAGTAGTTTCACTACCAACGCCTACTGGGTAGGCCATCGCTGAGCCACTTCGTCTGGGACGGGCGGTGTATAAATAGGCGTACTTACCATAAGTAGAAATAAAAAAATTATTCGCGGAAAAATTTGACTGTTTGCTAGGATTCAACGTACTGCAAATATGTCCGACAGTTTTATTTTCTTAATGGCTGTCATGAATGTATGAAGCTAATACGCTATTTCACTGGGCCAAAGAGGATTCTGTTACCATATGGAAGTACATTCGTGATTGGTATGCAAACAACTTTATCCAATTATAAAAGGACAAACTAGCTAGAGCGTTATCGAAAATATGTTGACTCCAAAAAATTTTGCGACTGTCCTTTAAATCTACATATAATGCAGAGTCTTCGGAAGATTCTCAGTTGGCTTCAGGAAATATACCAATGTCACAGCCCTGCACAGCCCAAAATGTATCATCAAAATTGTTTTATATCTCTGCAAGTGAAAGAAACAAGAAAAGCCTAACACTTTTTACTAAACTATAAAAAAACTTGAATCAAACAGCTAAAGCTTGTAAAAACTTGCTCTATAATTTAAAATTATATCATTTTATTACATTTATTTTAAACGAGAAATCAAATATCTTGCACCTTGTGGATGCGAAATCATCAGCCTGAGAATCATGATTTAATAGCAATGCTAAAGTTCTCCGCAAAGAGAATAAATATGAGAAGTTAACGCAAAAGAGAAATTTGCATTAGTACCTTTTCTACAAATGAAGATTCGTCTTTATAGGATGTGTTCAAAAAACCTCTCAATTGTCTTTAAGAGACGTGCAGCACGATGAACCACTAACATTTGTTATTGTGTTGGCTCGTAATAGTAAGACACTGTTAAGATTGTCTAAGCATCCAAAATTATTTTCTGTACTGTATATTTTTGTGACGTGGTGTAAATACCTGCTCAAGGAAAATAAAAATAAAAATGTAAAATATTAATTTTCGAAAAAAAGTAAATTAACAAAAATATTAAAATTTAAATTTTTATATTTTCAAAATGTTGCCCAAGTAAATATTTGGTTAGAGCTCAAAATAATATTTAGTGTCAACTGAATAGCAGACAGACTTGGCAATTTATAGTGTATTGTATATAAAAGTTAATTAATAATTTCGCCTTTAAATTTATTTCTTTTTTAAAGCAAGACGTTAAATCTTATGGCATCAAGCCAAGTGTCACGCTTCTAAGAGTTTGCATTGTGGCTTTCTTATACTTACAAAAATTGTTTTAAGTAAGTGAAATAAAATTTTGTTACATTATGTTTTTGAAAAGTGTTTATCTTACTTATTTAACTGAGTAACTGTTGTTATCGTGTTGTAAAAAACCTAAAATTATCTTCAAACCTAGTAAAAATTATTGACTTTTGAACTCCCTTAATAACCGCTGGTACGTAGAGCTTTATGTTATCTTATTGCTTTCATATTTTAATTATGATAGTCAAACTCATAATATATGAAGACATCAAATTATGTTTTTACCATGCGTAGTAACACTGAGACACTGGAGGTCGTGAGTTCGGTCCTGACAACCTATACTGGGGATAGTTTTTTCCAAGTGGTTATCCATGAACATGCCAGGTAAAAACAAGTAGAATTCATTATCAAGAAACTCCTCATTAATAAATACCCTCTGTTTGCCTCGGTCCATAAAAGCAAATGAAGATTATATTTTGATTTATGTCCTTAACGTTTTACTTGCTGCAATGTAAGTGAATATTTTCATAGAAGATCTCAAAGAGAAGATAAAATTAGTTTCACAAATCAGGTTTTATATTGCCCGGACGGATCGGCGGAATGTGTTATTTAATCACAGCTATTTACAACAATCACTCTGTTCGTAAATTGTGGGACGGTCTTGGAGAAAGTTCTAAATATTTCAAACCAGAAGAAAGGGCATGATCTGTGGACGCGCACTCATTCCTTTCCCCAAATACTCGCACAGTATATCTGTCGTACAAATTATATTACGTCAGTCATGCCTACTTTACACTCTATTATGTTTGAGCACATCTTACATTATATTCAGAGAGACTGAGAAATTGTGCTATTTCATCGCAGGCTGTATTTTAATACCATACATGCACACCTACCGTTTCTCATTTGTTATTGGTAGCGCGTCTTTGTGAGAATACATTGTGGCTTATGACTGGGCCAATAAAAATTTGGTTACCCCAGGTCTGAACGTCTGCAGACTCGCGGGCAGGCAGTGAAGATGTGCAGGTGTTAAAATCATCCAAACGGTAAAAAGGATATGAGCTGAAATTCTGTTTTGAAATACAAACAAACAGCACCTCTCTTCGCAAAAGTCTGGTTGTTATAAACGACATTTTGTATATTTATAAACAACACGTTAAGGCGCTTATTAATTACTTAAAAGATAAGTAGAGATCACAGTTAATTTTTTTTTTTAACTTTTCCAATTCTCGTTTTTTATCTTATAGAAAAATAAAGTCGGAATTAACTTTAATTTAAAGCGGAACGAGTCCTGCCATTTTTGGTATTGATTTATTACAGTGGTCCGGCTTTAAGATTTTATTCGATGTGTTATGGGTAGACACCTGAGCCGTATTTGACACTTCCTGGAGAATGCTGGTCCAATCGTCGCCTTCCACTGTGACAGCAAGGAACCAATGTGCAGTTGATGTCGGCATATTTGTACATAAGACTGTAGTGTCTAGCCTGAAGGTCATTGAACTAGCGATTTTTTCCGGTCTCTAGTTATGGGTTGACAAGACTTACGACATTGCTTATTTCATTATTAAGTCCGTATATCTTTATTTTCGTTGTGTTTATCGACGACTCTAAAATTGCCCGAATAAAGTCACTCACACGTGTATTTATTTTTTCAATAATGTAATGAAGACGTGTAAATAATACAGTTGTTAATATCTTACCGTAACCACAGGGTAGGGGAAGATAAGAATGTCATGGCTGTAAATTATTTAATTCATTTTTTTTAAACTACGTAATCTCATTTTGGCTAGTTCTCATAATTAGGACATAAAAAAAGTGAAAGGCAACATTATACCAGGAGTATTGCAATAACATTAAAATAAAATTTAAGAGGGCCGTTTTATAGGGTAGTACTAAAATAAGTTTGAAGAAAATCTGCGTTTATGTACTTAATGTATTAGATATAGGGTTGGAAGAGACACGTTCATCACCAAATCTCTATAGTGAAGAATTATTCGTAACACGTTTGCATCCGACAAGAACTACGTTATCTAAAAGAAAGTAATACACTGTACAGATAACGTCTATTGCAGATGCTGGAGAAAGCAAAGCATTATGAATCATTGTAATGCCAAAGTTATGCGTCGCGATTTTAATTTTTTTTTTTTTTAATAGAATCATGCTAAGAGCTTATTTTTAGAAGGTGACGACGCGAAATTCTCGACGAAAATTCCACAGAGCGCATGTGACATATGGAGTGGGCGAAACGGAATGTTATCTGCTGTTCTGAGAAACTGAAATTTACTGCTGTTTTCCCACACGCCACAAAATTAATTTAAAGTTTATCAGCGAGGGCAACCTGCGCATTAAACTTCTTTGAATAATTGGTTTCCTGCCTCCCGCGATTAAACCGCTGATAACCTGGCTGCAACGTGAGGGTATATTCGACGAAAGAAATGCGAAGCCACTTTTAATCCTTGCGGACATTGTGTGAAATAAAGCAAAGGGCCGAGTTTACCAGTGACACGAGCCGTTGAAATTATCGCCGAGCTAAAATATTGCCGACAGCGCAAGAAGCTACCGCAAGCGTGCAGAAAGGCTCAAAATACTTGTCGCTCGTGACTTGTCGAGGGGCAAAATGCTAAAGTCTATGTGAGCCGGAAAGAACTAAATAACGCGGTGAAAGCCGTAAACATAAATTCAATCAAACTCGGACCACAAACGAAATAACTCTTAACCTGCCGCAAGTTGAAATGTAACATTTTTTTTTGTGTCCTGGGAAGATTTAACTGACGTAAAAGATAACTGCTTACCATCAAGTCACGCAATTGTGAGATTTTCTTTAAAATGTTCGTGGGTACGTCTATAATTAATTTCCGAGTGCCACATGTATTTAATTTAGCACTTACATCAGGATTGGCAAATTATTACAAGTCACCTTGGGCGTATCCGAGTTCGTGAGGTATAGAGGTCCCGATGAAAATAAAATAACTAAATTTAATATCTTAATTTATTTACAATTTTATAAATTAAACACAATTTCTATTTCTAACATTTAACCACCTACCTCTGATATTAGCATTCACGGTTCTTATCAGTGAGCGTAATATCCAATGCTAATCTCGGTTAAAATTAAGAACCTTATCACTGTCTTTGTACTAAATACAGTCACTTAATCCTCACTCATTAGTTACACATATATTCTCAACATGTCCACTCCTATACATTAACATCTTTCCAAATTTCTGCTACTCACTCCTACAGTCCCACCTTCTCACAATCCAAATGATCATATCATCCTTTACTCTCTCGATGCTCGCAGACTACACCAGCTGGTCACTACGTTTTCGTCCATCGTTCCAATAGTCCACACGTGCCTGGCGGTAACGGCCGTAGAGGACTCCAGGCTCTCGATACAGAAGCACGCCACGGCTTATATAGCTCAGTTGGCCTGGCCCAGAATGTTCTCCGCGCCCTGAGTTTCGCCGAGGAGGAGATGGGGTGACGACAAGAAAATTCGCGCAACTACTACACAAAAAATTCAATATTCCAAGGACGGGAGGGCCTCAGTCCCGCTTCGGCCTTTTTGTAACGCTGCAAGAGCTTCTTTAGTAACCGGTGATGCCCTTGGAACAATGCGCTTCGCACGTCTGAGTTGGTGGGCAAGGTGAAGAACGCGGAGCTGCTGCATGTAACGAAATATTATTTCTTAGGCGAGACTTGACCCGTTGACCCGTTACGTCCGTCTGTTTTCCGTCAGCCCGTTATGTGGGTAACCGATGTACCGTAACATTTTATATGTCCATAAAATTTCTATTATTTTTTCGAATTTATGCCAACATATGTATATTAAACACATAGCTTCGTTTTTACTTACATGAATATATTTATGCGCTGTTTTGCATCAGAGTGTTAAACAAATTATATTTTCGGTTAAAAATAGTTCATATTAACACAATATAGCCGTCCAAGCTCATACGTTTGTACCTTAATTCTTTCGTTATAAGTATAAGTTTGCTAAGGTTCTGACGGTGCCACAGATGCAATTATCAGGCGCATCTGAATAGTTGTAGGCCACATGATTCGCATACACGTCACTGACAGACGATAGTGACGAACTGTTTTGAAGCCATTTTTAAACGAAGGAATTCCGCCCTATCTTCCTCCCCGTTTTTTATGCACTCGCTCTCATACCAAGGGAACAATTTCTTTGTCTTAATAAAATGTACTTTAAAAGTGACAACTTTGAAAAATTGCTTCCACCAAATAAAATAGTCAAATGTCTATATTTGGCCACAAAAAATATACATAAATTCATATGTACACTTAACTAGCAAGACAATAGACCTATGTGTTTTGTTTTCCATTGTATTAGTTTACTTTATATTGGCTTTCTTTATATATTTTTTAATTAATTAACCAAACACTTGTACGTCTCTGTTTGAAAAAAATAATACTTCTCATTAACATTCCTTTCTACCAGCATAAATCTCCAGATGGCTTAAAAGTATTTCGAGAGACTGAAATACATACCAATGAAAAATTATTTCTACGGGATTTATATTATTGCCAGTTCTTCTATTATACTAAATTACGTGTTAAAGGTTTTAGGTCTGCCAATTCTAGTTAACTGTAGGTCAAGACCGATATGAGCCAATATGAGTGAATATGTATTTAAATACAGAACAATTTTCAAACATAGGCAGATTGTATTAATCTTGCTTCATTAAAAACCCCGAAAAATAAACACTTATGAGTAACTAAGCTCCACTGTGAGGCGAATGTGTTTTTCGTCCCAATTATACCATGTATTACCTCCGCAAAAAGCCACGTGGTACATACAAACCTGACTTACGGTGTGTTTTTGGTGAAGTAAGTTCCCCCCTTGGCGTATTCACTGTAGCAGTAACCGACGAGAAAACTTAACACGTGACATTTTAGACAGAATAAAGATAGGGGAATTCCATACTGCGTTTCACAATGCACTTCGCGTAAATCCTCAGTTGACGCATGGATGGGCATGTTCTGGAACACGATCTGAATCACCAAACTACAGTGTTGCAATTAACTATAAAATTTACGTCTCCGAGCGCGGCGCTTGAATATTTCGAGTTTCGAACACAGTCAAATATGTAAATCATTATATTTCGAGAGAAAAAGAGAAATAAACGTCATCTATGTGTGAGGCCTGGAACTATATCGTACACCCTGGCCAACAACAATATCCATCTCTAAATCCTTTGCTTACGCGATGCTCTGTCAACGTGCAAAATTTGGTTTAAATCGGTTAAATGGTTCCCAAGGTATGACAAACAACTTTAAATCAATATTGTACCTCTATCTGGCTAGAACGTTCCTTTTCTTGAAGAGGCTTCTTATAATAAGTTGTGAGAAAAATTCTGTTTACCCGTTTTTAACGAGTTTACAAATATTTTCATGTGTAAAAAATTGTATTATTTTCTTTAGCGCTTCGTTATTCCAGTTCCTAGATTGCATTCTCCAGAGTGAATTAAGAACTGTTATTCGTCTTACCGGCATAACTTAACGAATTGGTTATCCTTGTAAAATGAAGAAAACTCTTTGGACGAGTGCAAATTTCCTCTGCATAATATTAAAAGCTGGTTGACATACAGTCATGGAATAACAGTTAATTAACCTGTTAACGTTGTTAGACGTGGCTGTTTTCCACATGGAGAGTTGACAGTTACCATTCCTCGCTGCAGTTATTCCATCACGCGTGTTAATTATTAACGCGATTTTCTTTGAAGAAATCACCAAAGTCTTGTGATTCAATCTGGCACGAGGCTAAATTAAAAGAAAAAAAATACACGTATTTATGCGCAACCAGCTTTCCTTTAACTGGTTGAAATATCTGCTACAGAGCTGCTCAGAATTCTGTCATTCCAGTTTCAGAAGTTCGTAAGTTCAACGCCGCAAGGACGTATAAAAAACCGTGACCCAGTTACATCAAAAAAATTAGCATATAGCGCGCTGTATGTGCAAGTTATTGGCGACCAAAATCTTTATTATTAATTTTTTTCAGTTGCTAATTGCCCACGTATTACGGCGTAATCCGCACAGAAGTGGGCGGTTGAATTTTTTTAGAAAATCAGCGGAACGCTGTTCTTGTAATATGAACTATGTATTTATTGAGAGTTTGTAGTTTCACTCTCCCCACAATTTTTTCTTTTAAACGGGAGTACAAGGCGATGGCCGGATGCCAACGTCAAATTACTCATCTATAAACGTTCGCGTCGTCCTTAATCCTTTTTCACTTGCCTTGGAATAAATTTCAGCCCACTTTGAAATCTATATCATCATAAGCAAGAAATATGAGACCTGAAACGCGCACAAAAATGCTACGTAACACGCATTTCTAGTCAAAACAGGGACCGATATTATTTGTCACATGATACAGTCACAACAAACTACCACATTAAATTTAACAGCAACGTAATTCATGAGAAATAAAAGTTGTATTTTTTTTTTTTGGATACGCAGGTACACATAACATTTTTTTTTATAAGCGTCTATCACGTATTTTTACACCGGAACTATACAATTAACATAAAAGAAAATTACTCAGACTATTCAACTATAAACGCTTAGAAATTAATTTTAAACAAAAATTGTATTTATGTGTGTATCAGGTAACTCCTCGAAGTGACTGAGTGTGAAAGATAGAGAGTGAGAGAGGTCGATAAATAAAACATTCTCATAAGCCTTGAAGCAAAATATGAAAGGGGAGTCAGGCATAAGAGAATCGGGAATAGGCGCCAAGCGCTGGCCGGTCGTAATGTTGTGACGTCAGCAAATCGACATCATGGATCCAAGTGACGTTGACCTTGACACATGACCTTCATCTTAACCCTCTGTCCGTGACCTTGAAAGACCTTGAAACCGAAAAAAATCCATGACATTGGAGAAAAATGATGAAATCCCAACAATTTTATAAAATATTTTTAAAATTTTAAAACAATTAAAAACGTATTTAAAGAAAATTATTTAAAGATGTAGGCCTACATGTAGGAGGTCCGAGGTTCTATGACAGGTGGTAGTGTTTCTTCACGCACTGAGAAACAGTATGTGATGACTTCGTTACCTCCTGTTAATATAATACATAAAATATTTGTATACGACGAGGGAACTCGCATGATGAAGCATTACGACAATGACCACATGCAGTTTATGCAAGGTGGTACAATGAAGGAACACATCTAGATCTGCAAGAGTTCGTCTACTGGAAGCCTGATATTAATGTTGCCAATACCGCCTGCTATATCGATGGGCACTGTTACCGCAGACGATTATGACGAAACAGTTAATGATAATGATGGAATGAGAAACCTACAAGGCATAATAGAGTCAGTATGTGTGGAATGTACACTTGCAAGGCGTTCGCGTAAAGTCGACGAACTTCAAAATAAACGGTTGTCAGCTCTTAATACTGATGAAGGCTATGTGACTCCTACAAATAAAAGTAAACTTGATATTGAGGGTGAAACAGGAGGTGAAGACGATCATGAAGACAGCATTAATGATAATGACTATGGTAACAGTGTTGATGAATGATCTGATGTGAATGAGGATGGTTCTCTCTACGTTCGCACACATTTCACCAACGAGTTTCCTTCGAAAAGTAGTGCAAAGAAGGCAGAAGATGTCAAGAATTCTCGTTACATATTTCCTGAAGACCCAAATGAACTTGTTGACATGCTCAGATATTTGATTGACCTGCAAAAAACGGGGTTATCTGTCATGCATTGTTGAGATATCTGAAATCATCGATGAACTAAATGATCGGAATTACATCAAATGAGACTTTTGGCTACTATCCATGATCTTCAGACATATGAGGAATGTAAAGATGGAATAAACAAAATAATTAGAAAGATGAAATGTATATAATAAGTAAATTAATTAATTTTATATATACATAGTAATGTGTGTTTAATTTCTTTTACAGTTCCTTCTGCTTCTATGAAAGTTTTATTAAATCAGAAGTGTAAACATTTAATTGCGAGAGAATGTTTTAGATAACATTTGTGTGAGCGTGTGCAGGAGGAGGCATATGGTTTGATCTGAATTATTATTTCTTTTAATAATTATTATGTATTTTAAAATATATGAGTTCTATATGGGGAACGAATGAAATGAAGGGCATATTTTTTTAGGAATGTTACGGAACTAGTTGGTGGGCCTGGTCAGCTGACTTGGTAATTTAGTATGACACTTTGGTGTGGTCAGCTGTGGTAGAAATGTTTTGCCCAAATTTTGAGAAGATTCTGTGCAAAGAGGTTAGCTACGAGACTCTTATTAAAGACATATTTCGAGATTGTCCATCATCGGTTGTATAGGTGGGTGGTATGCAGATTGGTCTTGTCGGTTGTTCTAGTCAGTTTTGCAGGAACTGGTCTCGTTAGGAGCTAGTTTTGTGCTCATTAAATCTCGCCAGTAACCAGTCTTGGGTGGAGGTAAACTTAGGCGGAGTCAGTCGTTGGCTATTATGGTTAGTCGGTATGGATCCTTACTGTGACTAGATAGTAATGATCAATTGTAGGGATTGTGATTTTTCTCGATTTTACTTACGAGTTCTGTGTAATTGGAGTTTATGTCAAGGTTGACAACAACCAACCTGGTGGCTAAATCGACAGCTCCTCTGGCGGCGAAATCTATCATTAATACAATAGTATCACATACGTGTAAGAAAAGTGAACAAATGACAAACGAACAAATGAATATGGTGGGTGGAGGGCATTCTACAGAATGAGTAACGGTGAGTAGGTAGAGGAGGAGAATGTTTATACAATGAGAAACATTGGTGGTGGAACGAACGAGCGGGATTAATTAACCAATAAAAAACACTGTTGCTTGACGAAGCAAACACTAGTAATCAACCAATGTGAAACTTCGGTGAGTGTCAGTCGTCTACTGGACATGGTGCTGGTGAAACCTCCGGAAATGTAAATATTTTTATTAATTTTTTTTAATATTTTTAATATTTACAGTTTAAGGTAATTTAAGGTCATGGACATAGGGTCAATGTCAAAGGTCAAGGTTAAGATCCTTTGGATTTAATATGGTGGTTGGGTGACGTCCAACATGGCGGTTGGACGGCTTCAATTCCCCCCATCACCTGTAAGACAAAACATTCGTTATTTTAATTATTTATAACATTTAAATTAAATTNTTTTTTAAATATTTTTAATATTTACAGTTTAAGGTAATTTAAGGTCATGGACATAGGGTCAATGTCAAAGGTCAAGATTAAGATCCTTTGGATTTAATATGGTGGTTGGGTGACGTCCAACATGGCGGTTGGTCGGCTTCAATTCCCCCCATCACCTGTAAGACAAAACATTCGTTATTTTAATTATTTATAACATTTAAATTAAATTTTTAAAATGAAATACATGTACTTTTAATATAATTTTTACCTGTTTTTAGATTTTTTTGGGATTTTTAAGACAATTTGGCAATTTTTTTGGGTTCAGGGTCATCCATTATCATGGGCACGAGTTAAAGGTCAAAGGTCAATGTCACCGATATCCAACATGGTGTTCGTAGTCAGTAACGTAATATGCTAGGAAACTTTCATGAATTTATTTGATTTATACCATTTATTCTTGAGTGGTTATTTTCACAGTCATTGAAGTCATGGTCACTGGCATCCAACATGGTGGTCACAGTCGTCGATGTTGTTTTATCCTCAATTTTTAAACCATTTTTAAGTTGAAAANATTTATACCATTTATTCTTGAGTGGTTATTTTCACAGTCATTGAGGTCATGGTCACTGGCATCCAACATGGTGGTCAAAGTCGTCGATGTTGTTTTATCCTCAATTTTTAAACCATTTTTAAGTTTAAAATTTTTTTTGTGATTTTTGGAATTTTTTATTTAAAGGTCATTCAAGGTCCATGTTGAAGGTCGAGGTGAAGGTCATGAACATCTCACATGCCTGACGGGATTGACACTGGCCGACATGGCGAAGGTCGGTCGTGTCGGGAGCTTAGTCGATCCACCTGTCATCGTACCCCGGACCTCCTGCATGTAGGACTACATCTAAATTTTTTTGAATATTATTTTAATTAATTAATTTTTTTAAATTGGGATTTTATAAATTTTTTTCCATTTTTTGGTTTAAAGGTCATTCAAGGTCACGGTCACAGGGTCAAGGTCACTTTTATATAATATCGGAGTTGGATGACGTCACAACATAACGGCCGGCGCCTGGCGCCTATCCCCGATCCTCTTATGCCCGACTCCCCTTTTATATTCTACTCCCTGGGTTTCTCAATAAATGGGCTTAAGATATCGGAGAAAAGAAACAAGGACTGAAAAACATAACGGTGCAATAATAGGCAAAATACTGGCTGTCACTTCCCTATATCACGGCAATAAACATACGTCACTTGAGTATGTATTGCATAAGCCTGGCTGATCGCCATGACCCAATGCAAATTTTCGTGGAGATTTTTAATTCGCTAGACAGACAAAGAAAGCGTTTCCGAAAGCAGGTTCATAATAATTTTTCAACGTTCCCATGGAGAAATTAAACAATTATAATATTCTTTATAGGTCGCTGCAAACTTTCAAATTACCTGAGAAACGTTCTCGAGGTAGATGGCTTGGATATATCTTCGTATCACAGAGTTCCATATTGAAATCCCAGGCAGTCTATGATGTACTTACACGTGTAGTGTTTAAACGTAAGCCGTTGTCATAAAAATGAGATAGTTCTTAAACAACAGTTAAAAAAATCTACCCTTGACTTACAAACAAGGCACACGGAATACAGATATATTATGTATGAAGGTCAAAACAGTTTACACAATTTCACTTTTATTTTTTGTTGTAATCGTGTCATTCCCTGTTAATGTGTCCACACCAAAATATTAATTCACTGATTGTATCAGTAACATAAACATACATTCATGTGTTACCGTACGTTTATGACAGAAGATGCCTGTTTTACTTCTATCTCGAGATAAGGTTAATTCTATTCAGGTTATGAACAAAACGGGGTTTCCTATGGGAGAGCTTGGCATAGGGAAAATTTCCGCCGCTAGGTTAGCAGTGTTCCGAAAAGGTCACTTTTAATCAACATTTTAAGCTACGTGAATAAAAAAGAAAAATATTTTACTTAGTTACGAAGTTATTTTATATTTGATTTTCGATTATTACAATTTTGCTGTTTTTTAACGTAGAAAGTAGAGAAAATCCGGTGCACATGCGACACTAGCGCTTACCTAGTGGAAAAATGTTTTGGTTGCCACATTTTTAACACTGAGTAGGAGAAACTTTACTCGAAATCACGGGAAAGTCACTCACAACAGAAAAGTAAAATACAGAACCCGAAAAATGGGGTAATTTTTTCCATTTTAAAAGGATAAATTTGTGCAATGTCTATTCCATTTTGAGGAGTCATAAACTATTTCAGGGTAAATTTGGTATTAATTTACCCAAATAAATATTTCAAGTAATGCAAATATTATAATGTCTATAACATCTCCAATTAACAGGAACATACAGTTCCCACTTTATAAAAAATCGCTGGATGAAAACGAAGGCAACATCGTCCAACCAATAACAAATTCCAAATGATTTAAAAGTAGCCGTCGAAAAATACACTCCTGCGACAAAACTTCATCGGAACCAGCAAATATTTTAAGTGCAAAGCAATTTAATTTTTCAACTAAACGACGATAAGAACGTTATTTACAGTATAGTACGACCCGCGGGTAATATATAAGAAAAAATATTAAAGTATTATTATTGAAAACATTGTTCAGCAATGTTAACCATTAAGACAATCAATTATTATATCAGCACCAAGCAAGCAGTGAAAGAACTATAAAAACAAAAACTACTTAAAAATGTATAAAAATATTGTCGATTTTCACCTTCCATAGAGAGAAAAGTATTTGAAGTCGTCAATTTTATTGCTTTTGCACTGCCTGCTAATTTCTGTAGCTTGAAAGCTCTTTACTGTATATCATACGCTTACATGATAAAAAGGGATTTCGTAGGGTGTTTGAGCAGTTTTGAATTTTACGTCTGAGCGTTCATATATCTGTATTTGTAATATTTATTAGAGGGGCGTGTTTTAGAATGCTGAACATTCTTTAAGCCTTAGCGAGTAGTTTCTCTGGAGTTCGAAAAATGTTTCTAAACACTGTAAAGTCGAATTTGTTAAATCTGCTCCAAATCGGTGAATTTGACTCCCGACCTCTTAAAAGCGGTCCACTGGAAGGAGATAAATTCTACCAGTTGTTTTAGTTACTGGAACTCGCTTATTTAAAAGTAATTTATGCTTATTGCTAATGAAGTACATTGGCCTAAAGACTGTTCACGGTAGACTGAGCACTTTTGAAAGACCTGCTTAAGATCTACTTGTCTGCGCATTGTGTATACTTCCGCCACACGTGAAATTAATATTGCCATGAGCCTGATCACTTTATTCATGCGTCGGTCATGTGAAAAAGTAAAATTATTAAAAATGTAACATTTTACAAATTTGCACATTTTTTCACTTACGAGCATTAAAAAGACACAAAGAAAAATAAATAATTTCAGTTTTCATAAGTGTTTACCTAAAACTTTCAATTTAACGTTAAGACGTGGAACTACTTTATCTCCGTCGTCACCAACTTTACTGGCTGCATGAAAGTCGGTTTAGACGTTAAAATATATGCAGGTAAGGGCGGTGACATTTTGCATAGGTTGATTTCAAAAGTTTCCAGATAACCTTGAATAGCCTATAGCAGTAAAACCTCTGTGAATTCAACGTTTTCGTCGGTAGCTAACAACTAATTAAGTGAAATTCTAGTAGGAATAATTCCACTGATTGAAATCACTGATTCGTATTTAGAACGAAGCAGCCGTCCCTCATACACTAAGCTACCATCACCAGCACTGACGACTGCACTAGTGCAGTGCCGCGAACGTTCAGTTTCGCAAATGGAGTAACAAGAAAGCGTACAGAGTAACGAGAAAATAATTTATGGTCTCCGCCAGCTCGGTGACTACCGTTCGAAGAATATACAATCTTTTCCTATTCCTCTCCCACCCCTTGCTTGTCGCCTTGTTTTTCCCTTCTTTCCCGCGTCTCTTTTACATGTCCCATAAATCATCTCCCCCTCCCACCAACCACTTTCCAACCCCGGCGCTANATTTATTAGAGGGACGTGTTTTAGAATGCTGAACATTCTTTAAGCCTTAGCGAGTAGTTTCTCTGGAGTTCGAAAATGGTTTCTAAACACTGTAAAGTCGAATTTGTTAAATCTGCTCCAAATCGGTGAATTTGGCTCCCGACCTCTTAAAAGTTTTTCACTGGAAGGAGCAAAATTCTACCAATTGTTTTAGTTACTGGTACCCGCTTATTTAAAAGTAATTTATACTGATTGTTAATGAAGTGCATTGGCCTAAAGACTGTTCACGGTAGACTGAGCACTTTTGAAAGACCTGCTTAAGATCTACTTGTCTGCGCATTGTGTATACTTCCGCCATATGGAAGATTAACATGGCCGTGGCCCTCATCACTTTATTCATGCGTCGGTCATGTGAAAAAGTAAAATTATTAAAAATGTAACATTTTACAAATTTGCACATTCTTTCACTTACGAGCATTAAAAAGACACAAAGAAAAATAAATAATTTTAGTTTTCATAAATGTTTGCCTAAAACTTTTAATTTAACGTTAAGACGTGGAACTACTTTATCTCCGTCGTCACCAACTTTACTGGCTGCATGAAAGTCGGTTTAGACGTTAAAATATATGCAGGTAAGGGCGGTGACATTTTGCATAGGTTGATTTCAAAAGTTTCCAGATAACCTTGAATAGCCTATAGCAGTAAAACCTCTGTGAATTCAACTTTTTCGTCGGTAGCTAACAACTAATTAAGTGAAATTCTAGTAGGAATAATTCCACTGATTGAAATCACTGATTCGTATTTAGAACGAAGCAGCCGTCCCTCATACACTAAGCTACCACCACCAGCACTGACGACTGCACTAGTGCAGTGCCGCGAACGTTCACTTTCGCAAATGGAGTAACAAGAAAGCGTACAGAGTAACGAGAAAATAATTTATGGTCTCCGCCAGCTCGGTGACTACCGTTCGAAGAATATACAATATTTTCCTATCCCTCTCCCACNACGAGAAAATAATTTATGGTCTCCGCCAGCTCGGTGACTACCGTTCGAAGAATATACAATCTTTTCCTATTCCTCTCCCACCCCTTGCTTGTCGCCTTGTTTTTCCCTTCTTTCCCGCGTCTCTTTTACATGTCCCATAAATCATCTCCCCCTCCCACCAACCACTTTCCAACCCCGGCGCTATCTGTTGTACCCGCCGTGGAAGAAGGGAGTGGGTGGAATGAGAGGAGGTTTTGCCTCCTTGTTCCATTCTCACGTGATACACATGAAGGTGGCAGGCTTACAGGTGTACCAACCTCACCCACTTGGGTCGTGACAGGGAGGCAACTGGCGGGTTGGTATGCCACCCCGAGCGCACGTGCTTTTATGGTGTTCTCTTCTTACAGTTGCTCTCTGGATACTTCAGCACACGAACTGTGTGAAGTTGCAGCAATATAAGGAATTTTAAAGACGCAGTTAGCCCAGGCCTTACAACAGAGCGTTGAGCTTCGGTAGTATTGTTGTAATTTAAATATGTTCTAAAAATTTTTCAGCGGCGTAGGCTTGCGAGTAGCATTTGAGGGCGTTGGCGACAAAAAAAAATTATATTTGTAGAGGTCCTTTTATTCTATCAAATCTTTCTTCAAATCACCTAAAATTTTTATTGAATTCAATTCATCGAATGCTTTTTGACGTCATAGAAACGTCATAATAGCGGCAATTTTCTCTTTGAAGGAAAACGTGCCATTCCAGGAAATCAATTTTTTCGTTTAGAACATATTCTACATTTTCTTGTATCCAAAACTTCAATCTCTGTATCACAGTTGTTCTGACAGTATTAGTGGAAGTAATCTCATAATAATAGATTTGTGTGCACACATTTAAAGTTTTTACAAAATAAGGACACATATTTAATAAAAAGAAAAATTATGATAAAATGAAGAAAATTTGTTACATTTGAACCAATTATTTTTGTGTCGTGCGTTAGACTTCTAAAAAATTTCTTTCGTTATTTTTGAACTGGTTTCATTAAAAAATGTGTTACAAATTTTTATGTAGAAACTTGAAAGCTTATTGAATGCAATTTATTGAAAGGCATATGAAGTGATTTTTTGGATCAATAAAGTGAATTCAAGTAATAGAATTCAATAAATATTTGATAGTGTGAAATGGCCGTAACACACACTGTTCAACTTTTTGAAATTACCGGCATGTAGTTTCTGCATAAATACATGTCAAAACCACAATTTTACTGTTTTAGAAATGTACAAATAATGACAACAAACTTACGTGAAGACATTATACAATTCGTACAGAAAGAAGATGCCAAGAGCTACTTCAAGACCTCTATAAATTCGTACAAGAAATGATTATGCAACTTCAAAACAATTGTTGAAAATAAGGAAATTCTTGCATATTTTTTATTTGTGGCTACTCCTGACTTTTTTTTTTAATAACTTTATCTAAGAATACCTTCGAATTAATTAACTCAAGACATTTGTTTTGTTATTGTTAAAATTTCTGTAAATAGTTTGGTTTTTATTTATTATCATATTATAAAAAGAGTAAAATTTTGACTTTGACATGTTATTTTGCAAAAACAGCGGTATCTAAAAAAACATTTTTCTGAGGAAAACGTAAGCCATAGTCCAATGTCTACACATTGAACAGTATGTGGTACTAATATGAAATTTTTTTTCTGTTGCCAATGCACGTAAGAAAATTTTGACGTACTTTCTCTTTTATATTTCCGTCTATCGTGAAATTATTTTTAAAGTGTACTGTTCACACCTCGGTTACTTCCCACACTAATCGAAACATTCCATATATTTGACTCAAAAAGATAAGAAGTGACGCCAAACGATAGTCAATTGTCTACGGAAGCAGTTACTGGACTACCTTGTATCGGACCAAGAAACTATTGTCAATAAGAAACTGAGAATTTATATAACGTCTTGAATACTACAGATTTCTTTGTGTTCAGTGGCTTTGCAAAGGCGGAAGTGTGTTCACCACACGAAAGACGAAAATAACTGCCGATAAATTACAATCAAGACCCGGGCAACGAATATTTCGCCTGCGTTCATCGGGACCTAGGATATTCCCCTAGTGGCGGGAGTACGAAAAGTTACGGCTGCAGAAATTGCAATTTATCGTCGCCGTACGGCATCTAGAAGCGGGCGATTAGCGGTCGAGCTGAGGTCACTCCCGTCCTGTGCCAGTATTGCCAACTCTGTAGATTTTCCACCAAATTTGGTGGATTTAATTCTTTGCTAGTAGGCCAAATTTTCATTCTAGTGATAAAAAGACAATAATCTCGTGGATATTTTTTAAAATTTCAGTGATGTGTAGTATACAGTTTTCTTGAAGGAAAAATATATATCGTATCAAGGCGTTTCTAAAAATTATATTAAAATATATATATATATATATATATAGTAGGTTCAAAGTGATGCATATTTATAGCATATTTATCCAGTTTTTTTATTGATGAACTGGCGGTATTATATCGTTATGATTATTTTTACGTTGTTACTTTTTAAGTTTCTCGTTAACTTTTTCACCAGTGCAATTACGCAATATGTGCATTTGTGAAGCCTAAATTTTACTGGTGTCAAAGTAATGTTAGTATTAAAGATATGTTAAATTATGGTTTTAACTTGGATTTAAATTATGTATTCCCTTAGCTCTATTATTCGAAATGTAAACACATTTTTATAACTTAGTGGATTCTGTTGGTTTTTCGCTTGTGGTGTAGTGGAAATCTGACTGAATGTCGGCAATACTAGTGACAATGTAAGCGTATGGAAAAACGCCACCACCGTCTCATCTGACGACTAAACTAAACACCAACTCACCTCGAGGTCAAGCACGTGCTATCTCTGACTGTAAAAAATTCTGCGCAACTCACGAAACGAGCTACACCTCCTTATGTGAAACCGCACGCTGAAATATTCCAAAACGAAGTTATAATAATTTCCCGTCTACTAACAGTTCCCATCATTTATAGTTTGAGTGCGCATGCACGTATGTTCACATAGTAGTGTTATGCTGGACTGACCACACATTGCCGAGGATCTGGTCCTCGACGCCCAGCTGGATGTCAGCTCTCTACTGCTACTTATGCCCAAAGAGAGTGAGAGAGCGTAAGAAAGAGAGAGAAAGACACTCGCAATTGTAATAATAATTTTTGAAAAATACATAAGTTACAATGCCTTTTTTTTTTTAGAAATGGTTACGATAAAGTGTCCTTGAAATAAATTGTATATTTTTTTTCACTTCATAAAACATCGCAAACGAAAATATACACGTGTATGTGAAAAAAAAATTACCATGCTCCTTGCTTGCTCCTATACAAACGTATTGAAAGNAAACGAAAATATACACGTGTATGTGAAAAAAAAATTACCATGCTCCTTGCTTGCTCCTATACAAACGTATTGAAAGCTGGCATGGAAGTATGGAGAGGAGAAATAAACTTTAGCATACGTACATTTCCTCAGTGTGCATTTACACCGAATTGCCAATCCCAAAGCATTACCATATACTCTTTATCTCCCCTCTGAATTAAAAAAAATAATCGCCGCTATTATTTGTACGGGAAATGGTTGCTGGAGTCATTTCGCTGCCTATGATTTAAATGCATTGAAATAATTTTCAGGTGCTGATAAGTACAGATTTTAAACTTAAAAAAAAA